>PVKC010003531.1:0-38707 GCA_004027635.1 Crocidura indochinensis | reverse complement strand
TTATCTCAAACAGAATAGCACAACTTGAAGTATTCAGACTCATAAATTGAGGGGAGAAAAGGATGTTACCAGGGCCAGTCATATGACCATGCAGTGTAAATAAAATATGATCAGACTAGAACACCAAACAGAATAGATACCTGATCCACAACAAGCTGCTAAGTGGAGACCAGTTACACTAGTATCTGTGGGGGGAGAGAGGGAGAGCAAAGGAGGGAGGGAGATATGGGAGACATGCTGGGAACAGGAGTGGAGGGAGGACAACATTGGTGGTGGGAATACCCTTTACTCATTGTCACTATGTACCGTAAATAATTCTGTGTAATGAACTTCAGTCACAATAAAAAAAAATTCACTCTATATTTTCTGCTGAATTTAACTATTTCTCTGAAATTGCAAATAAGATTCTGGTAAATTTAAGAATTAGTATCACATCTTTCTCTCTGGAGTTTGTGTATTGCAGCACTTTCCCATTTTGTAAGTGCAATTTAATTTAAACAACTTTTTAATCATTACTTTTTGGCTTGGGGATTTTATTTGTTTTGGGGAGAATGGATACACCAGGTCATGCTTAGGGATAACTCCTGACTCTTTGTTCAAGGTTCACTTCTGGTGAAATCTGGGAATCATATGAAGATCCAGGGATCCAATATGGCCATCACATGCAAAGTAGACCCTCCCAATAGTACTCTATTCTTGTCCCTATTTTTCTTATTGAGTCTTTGCTAAAGTGTAAATTAGTTGGGGTGAATTAAGGTGATAACTCTATATTAAGATTGGAAAATGACAGTATTTGACCAGTGGTAGAGCACTTGCCTTTTAGATGTGAGGCTCTGGGTTAATCCTTAGCATCACAGAAAAAATATTGCCGGTCAAACTTGAAAAATCTCTCTACATCATAATTTCCATAATGAAACTCACCATAGATCACAATATTGGTGATTTTTATTATTGTTACTTGTGCTAAAAATAAGTTTCTTGAAGGTATTTTCAACATTATATTTATTTTCATGGCTGTCCTTTCATTTGTAGTTGCTAAATAAATATGCACTAAATTAATGAATTCCCAGTTGCCTCCTATCATTTCTTCTATTGCTTCCTTATAACAGGATATTACAGATTATCTATCCCTGTTGGATAAATAAATTGTGCTTAAACACTATTCTCTCTCAAATTCAATTGATACACTGGTTGAGAGACAAATTATTAATGATTTGGGGAATGTATCTTGTGACTGAAAGAACCTGAGAGTTTGTCAAATGGCAGGAAATATTCTGCTAACCAAGCCTAGTGAACCATAGTTCTTCATTTGATCTTTTCAGTTTAATTAAGGACAAAAACTTGAAATATTAGTAAAATAGGAGAAAATGAAATCAACCCAAATCACACTGTTAAAGAACTGATTAAGGTCTGTCTCACACTTGGTATGAAACTTCATATATTTTTTCTGGGTATAAGCATCACATCTATATTCCTTCTAATATAGGAAAATTACATGGTATATCATTTCTGACTGAAGTGTATAAACTCCAAAGAATTTTTGAGGGTCTCAAATTTATTTGGGAAAAATATTACTGAACAAAATTCCAGTGGAATTTAAAAAAATTAAAAAGTTTTGTCACTTTGTACCAATGTTTTTTCACTGAACTAAGCAGTGAAAAACTTCCCATTTTCTTGGGAAGCCTAGAGAATTAACTAGCACCGTTCTCTTTTATTTTCACCTTTTTTTTCTTCATATGAAGAATAACTTCTATTATAATTACATATTTAATAGAAATTTGTTAACAGTAATTTTCAGGCTATAGCTTGATCAACTGGGAACTACCATATCATTCTTTAGAACAGTGGGACTGCATTTGTGTCCAGTGTCCTTCTGGCACATTAACTTTTCTGTGCAAAGAAGAGTTCACTTTTAACCTTCCATTTATGACTGGGAGGTAACAAGTTCTGTTCACACCTATGAATTCAGCAAGCCCAAGATAATTGGTCATGGAATACAACATCATATTCTGACACTAAAGCTATAGCCATAGCTTTTAAAACTAATTATCAGAATCTAATTAATTTCTGTTGTAAAGTGATATTTTAGTTTTAGTTTTATTAGTGCATTTTGTGTCTATCCTATTGACAGATTAAAACTTGGATTAGGGAGGGTGATACTTGTCACTATCAATCACCAACAATTAAATATAAATATAAATATAGAATGTTCTTTTATTACCTCAGAGATTAAAAGAAATAAATTTTATAACAAATCCTAAAATACTTATTTTTAAAAAGTAAAAATTTCAGTGCCCATATTAAGTTTGATTATTATCTCTCTAAGCTTAGAGTGAGAAAGGATTTTGATAATTTAGTGGAAGAAAAGAGATAATTTTTTTTTTATTTTTGGACCACACACAGCGGTGCTCAGGGGTTACTACTGGCTGTCTGCTCAGAAATCACTTCTGGCAGGCACTGGGGACCATATGGGACACCGGGATTCGAACCAACCACCTTAGGTCCTGGATCGGCTGCTTGCAAGGCAAACGCCACTGTGCTATCTCTCTGGGCCCAAAAAGAGATAATTTTATACTGATCTCAAAACAATATAGAATAAAAATACAAGTTGGAGAGTTAAAATACAATGCAAAGTTTAGATGTTTTGAATTGCCCAAAGAGTGCCATGTTACATATAAAGTGAAATTACTCTATTTTATTTATATCTATTCCTTTAAATTTTACTTTGATGTACCATTGGAGAATTGAGTACGTTTGCATATTTTTGTTATATATAAATACATATATTATATGCATAGTATAATATACCTAAAGATATTATATATAAAACATTAAAATATTGCTTATTTTGCCCGTTAATTGTGAGATGAAAGTATACACTGCTCTGCACTGTCCTGATTTCTGATGTCCTGTGGGATGTACAGATTCTAGGACTTTTAATGCTGAGGTGTGAAAGGTATAACTCTATGGGCACTGCAGACAATGACCGGGATTGGACAAACTGGTTTGCCTGGAGCCTAGAAAAGGTCTTCTGTCAGGAAATTTCAGGGGTAGGGTCTCCTTGTACTTAGGCCAAAGTTTTTCTTTTCCATGACCTCCAAACTTTGGTGGGTCCATGTAAACAATTTCCACACTAACATATTCCTTTTACCAGACTTGCCTGCCCATCCTTATCCATTGTCTTTCAGTAACTATTATTAGTAACTATAATTTAGTCTTTGATCTACAAGTTTGTCAGAATTGTATTCCTTTTCTTGGTTAAATATATAATGTTTCATGTATATGTATTGCATACATAACATGAATATATTGCATATATGTGTATGTATATACAACAAGTTCTCTATAATGTTTCTATGCTTCCTTATTAAAAAACATTAAAAATACAATGCTTATTTTGTCTAACTTTAAAAGATATTGAAAATCCTCTTTGTGATTAATTTTTATAATATATTTATTGGCTATATAATATAGCTATATATTATATATGCATATAATATATCATATTTATTGGATACATCCATAGTGTTTTTAGAGATATAATTCATATTTTCAATTCAGTGTATAGCTTTCTGCTATTTGCTACTTGTAGTTTTACTATTTTAAAAATACTGCACACTAATTCTCATACATTTTTCTTGGTGTATGTCTGTAATTTCTCTGATTTACCACCTAAGAATGAAATTGCTTGTTCATAAACTAGCCACAAGTTTTAAGAAAATGCCAAGTTGTTTCCCAAATTGATAGTAGTAATTTTACTTTCTTCCTCTAGCAATGGTTTCTAGAATTCTAGTTGCTTTGATACAGATACTAAAGAGCCAGCAATAAAGGTTTAAATATATAAGGATTTGCTTGATGAATACAATAGAAGTGCTAAGGGAGTGAGAAATGATTAAAATTAAATTCAGTAAAATTTAATTTGATCTAGTATGAAGTCAAAATTGAACTCCCATTTGATCCAGGATACCACTCCTAGGGATATACCCTACGAACACAAAAATACAATTCAAAAATCCTCTCCTCACATCGATATTCAATGCAACACTTTTTACAATAGCCAGACTCTGGAAACAACCAGGATGCTCATTAACAGATGACTAAAGAAAATGTGGTACATATAAAACAATGGAATATTATGAAGCCATCAAGGAGAGGAAGTCATGAAATTTTCCTATGCATGGATGTACATGGATCTATTATGCTGTGTGAAATTAGTCAGGGGAGAAAGAAATACAGAATAGTTTCACTCATCTGTGGGTTTTAAGAAAAACTAAAGACATTGAAATAATTCCCAGAGTTGAAGGCTGGAAGGGCCGGCTCAAGATATGAAGCTCACCACAAAGAGTGGTGAGTGTAGTTAGAGAAATAACTACACTGAGAACTATCATAACAATGTCAGTGAGTGAGGGATGTAGAAAGCCTGTCTCGAAGATAGGTGGTGACGGGGAGGGAAGAAATAGGGGCATTGGTGATGAGAAGGTTGCACCGGTGAAAGGGGTTTTCGGTTATGACTGAAACCCAACTATAAATATGCATGTAATTACAATGTTTAAATAAAGAAATTATTTTAAAAAAAGAAAAGGGAAAAAGGAAAGAAAGGAAAGAATAAACAAATATTTTGGTGTATTTTTTAATTATAAAATTTTAGAAGAATGTACTAAAATGGTAAAATAAAAATGAGATGAACTTTTCCTGTACATTTGTTTGAAAATTGTGAGCAGACTTATAGGGCATAAGTATAAGAATAAACCCATTAAGGATATTTATTTTTATATAATATTTTATTTAAAGACCTTGATTACAAACATGATTGTGGTTGGGTTTCTCTCATGTAAAGAACATCCTCCATCACCAGTGCAGCATTCCCATCACCAGTGTCCCAATTCTCCCTCCTCCCCACCTCACCCCTGCCTGTACTCTACAGACATGAAACAGCAACAGCATCAAAACTCAAACCTAAAACAAAGTTATTTCGTAGCTTGAGGAAATTTATGTTGCTCATAGGCTTATAAGTTTAAAAGTGAATCTAGGTCCATGCATCCTATCTGTAATATTCTAAGATTGCGTCTGGAGGTTTTACATAAACTTGTTGGCATACACTCTCTTTGCCATTTAATAGCTTCATGGTTTGGTGTCTCTTGAGAACTAGTATAGACATCTATTAGCTCCACAATTTGAATATGATTTTAAAAGTTCAGGAGCATCTCAATATTTGTCTTTAGATTTCCTCTGGGTACAAGGCAGAAGCAACAAATAAAGTGTTTACACAATATTGAGGCAGGTTTTAAACTCTGTCCCACCAGAGAAATAGGGTTATATGCAGCTGCATGGTGGAAATATACAACTTTCCTCTTTACCCACCTGAGTTACCCTGGGAAATGTCTGTGAAATCGAGGACTTGGGAATGTCTGGAATGAACTCCTGCACTTGTGTTCACCAGTGACACCAGACTGTTTCCAATATCCACTTATTCTCCGTGGCACGGGAACTGATCCCTGCTACCCAGTCTCTTGTTGATATATGAACTCAGACTGAAGCTCCTTACAGGAATGGAAAGTCAACCTCAAACCTTACTCTGGCATATTGTGTTTGGTGCCTTTATTTCACAGAAAAGAATTTTAGGAGATAAATGGTGAAGTAAAGCAAATATATTGGAGAAAATATTTTTATTTTTTTTTTGTTTTTGTTTGAACATCACACATTTCATGTGTGCTCAGGGCTTACTCCTGGCTCTGCATTGAAGAATCCCTCCTGACAGACTTGGAACTAGATGTGCTAAAAGTGATTGAACCCCCATCAACTGCACAAGACAAATGCATTTCCTAAAGCACTATACTTCAGGATCAAGAGGTTGATTTTGATGCACCCTCAAAAGACAGCACGAACTTCTCTAGAATCAAGAAACCCGGTGCTTTGATAAAAAGGTAAATATAGATTATTTTCTCTAATTCTTTACACAAGTTGATGTTATAGCGTTTTCCCTGGGACATGTATTGAACTTCTGATTGACAATCATGAGTTCCTATAAAAATTTTTCTCTGTGCATTTCTTACTCTATTCTCAGAGATCCATATGTGGGTCTAAAGTTCTGTGTCTCAATGTCTTTCTAGGCTCCTGAAACAGGCCCTTTGTGTCAAAGGCTTACATGCCTTTGGAATGGTTTAGGTTTTAGAAACAAATGCTCTCAACATACATAACAAAGGCCCCTATATTATTCTACTTACAACACTATGACCTGAAAAGAGAAGCTCAGCCTTGGGAATAAGCAGGAAATTAAAATTCTGCTTGACCTCTGGTCCCTTCTACTGACATAATGTCCTAGAGTGAATCCAGTAGGATCTCTTTTTTGTAGATAGTATCAGGGTTTGCTTTACACATTTCTGTGTAGTAACTCCTTTTATACTTGTATACTTATCAGTATTAAATCAATAAGTCTTCGTCCACAAGCCCAATCATGAATATTATCTCCATGGAGTGTATTTGCAAATACCTTGAAGGTATGAATAATAGGAATTCATCCTTGCTTCCACAGCACACAAGTCCTTATACAGTAAGATAAACAATGGTTGATGCTGGTAAAAAGCAGGCTGGGAATAGGGGAGTAGGCAGAGAGATAAAGAAGCGCCTTCTTCAAAGAAATCACTTCCCACTTCTCATTTTGTGATCTGGGCCAGAGTCCTACTGCTGGCCCAGAATCCCCTGCCATCCCATGCCACATTTTAGGTCTGTGTGTGTGCATAGAGAGAGAGAGAGAGAGAGACGCTCCATCCCCTTCCACCAAACACATCCAGTGCTGCTTTAAGCATCTTTCCCCAGCATCCTTTTGAGTTCCTCCCCTGGCCAAGATCCCCCTGCAGTCCTTTGCTGAATATCATGTCTGTGTGTATGCATAGATAGGGACCCTCCAGTCCTTTTTAACAACCCTCCTCTTCCCAAACCGCATAGATACGCTACTGCGTATGCGCGGAACATTTCAATTTATATTGCATATTTCCAGGCAGATTGGACCCAGCACTTCTCCTAGAAAATATACAGCTAAAAATTGAGTTGAACAAACCAATGAATTATTTTTCAATATGTTTTATCATACATAGATAACCAGCAGTTTGGGATATGGAGAGAAATCCTAGAAAATTTCCAAGTCTGCTAAAACTCCTGAGCCTTAAAAACGAGGACTTAAAATAAACACTTAAGGTTTAGAAACAGAAATCAAGGAGGCACTAGCTTATCAAATTAACCAATCTATAAATTAATAATTCAACCAAATCAAAGAAGAAATCTTTCAGAACTTGAGAGAATACATATGAATGGAACTGAAGAAATAAAACAAAAGTTAACAAGCCAAAGTAGTAGAAGTACACAGATCAAGTATTGCATAGACAAACTTGAATACAAAATAAAAGACAGCATTGATAAAGAAGTCTAAAAAAGAAGAGACAAAATAATGAAATATAATTTAAGGTACTTACTGAACAAAAACAAAAGAAATAATTTCCAAATTATAGGAATACCAGAAAAGTAGGAAAAGGGGAAAGAGGAAAGGGAAAAATAAATGGTGAGGGAGATAAAAGTAAAAAAATTCCCCACTTTCTTGAAGCAGACTGCTCTACAAATACAAGTGGCAAAAAGAGTGTCAAAAAAAAAAAAAAACAGACTCCAATAGAACAATACCAAGACATATAGTAATCCAAATGGCAAAAAACAAATAGACAGTTTAATGCAGTAAGGGAGAAGACAAAATTTATATAAAGAAAGGAACATAAGAATCAAACCAGATCTTCCTTTTGAACCAATATTGGCAAGAAAAGAGTGGTATAACATATTCAAATTATTGAATAAAAGAAACATTCAACTTAGAGTCCACTATCCAACAAACCTCTCATTTACATGGGAGGGAGGTACAAAAACATTCTCAGAAAAAAAAGAGCTTGCAAAATTTGTCCTAACTAACCCCACTCTAAATGAACGACTAAAAAACCAATTATATAAACCAATTATCAAATTGTAATGCCAACAATTCTATAAAATATAATGGTATAACCACCCTTTCTGTCAATAGTTTCCTTAAATATAAATGGGTTAACCTCTCACATCAAAGGGTATAGAATATTAGGTTGGATCAGGAAACAAAACCCAGTCATATGCTGCCTGTAGGAAACACACAACATTTCAGGATAGATAGATTCATAGTAAAAGAATGGAAAACAAATATACAAGCTACTGGAAAACAAAAAATATGCTATAATTTTATCAGACCAAATTGCATTCAACCTCAAGAAAGTACTCAGAAACAAATATGGACACTACTTTTTATCAGGGGAAAAATAGACCAAGAAGTACTAACTCTGGTCAACAATTATGTATAAAATGTAGAGTCAGAAAATATATAAGGTGTTTACTCACAAACCTAGAGAAACATATGGATGGAAATGTGACAGAAGTGGGATATTTCAACACACCATTATCATCACTAGACAGATCCACTAGGCAGAACACTAGCAAAGACATCAGAGACCTAAATGAGAAATTAGAAGAATAGATCTATAGAGTCTTTCATCCTCTAAAAGCTTATGGTCTTATACAGTCTTCTCGAGAGCACATGAAGCCTTCTCTAGAAAAGATCACATTCTAAAACACAATTATGACCTACATAAAGTCACAAATATAAGGATTATAACAAGCACCATATCAGACCACAATGCCACAGAGATCAAGATTGACTATAAAAAAGAAGTGGAGAAAAATCTAATACCTGAAAACTAAATAGGCTGTTCAACAACAGCTGGATAAAAGAGGAAATTAAGGAAGAAATAAAGAGATTTCTTGAGACAAATGATAATGAAGAAGCAAATTGACAAAATATATGGAACACAGCAAAATCTGTAATTGGGAAAACTCATAGCAATATCAATATAGGCCTATGTTAGGAAAGAATAAAATTATAAAATAAACAACCTAAAGCAACATCTTAAATATATGGAAAACCAATAGCAAAGGAACACAAATGCAATCAGAAGAAAAATTAAAAAAAAGAAAAACAGAGCAGAAATCAACAAGATAGAAACAAAGAAAACAATACAAAGACCTAATGAGTCCAGGAACGTTTTTTTTTTTAAGGAATAAACAAGATAGAAAAACAACAGGCAAGACTCAATGAAAAAATAGGGGGCCGGAGAGATAGTATGGAGGTGGGTCATTTGCCTTGCATGCAGAAGGATGGTGGTTCTAAGCCCAGCATCCCATATGGTCCCCCGAGATGGCCAGGAGTGATTTCTGAGCATAGAACCAGGAGTAACCCCTGAAAACTACCAGGTGTAACCCAAAAATAAACAAACAAAAATAGAGAAAATACTCAAATAAGTCAGATCAGAAATGAAAGGGAGAGATTAAATAGAATCCCTAGAAGTTCAAAACATCAAGAGGGCATGTTTTGAACAAATGTAATTAGTTAAGCTAGAAAACTCAGAAGAAATGAACAGATATCCAGAAAAATATCATATCCCAATACTTAATAAGAAGGAAGTAGAAAGCCTAAACAGGCCAATGAAAATAAGTAAATTGAAACAGTAATGAAGAAACTCCCCAAGAATAAAAGTCCATAATCATATGGTTTTTACAGGTGAATACTGTCAAACATTCAGAGAGGAGTTACTACAACTTGCTCTCTCACCCCTGATTTGTTATTTCTCCCTAGTTAACCCTTACTACTCTCAGTTCTTAACTCATCAGGAACCAGATTCCCCACAAAAAGCTGCCGCCACTGCAGCTGCTGATTTACTATTGGCAGCCCTTTTCTCTCACCTCCCTTCTCTGTGGACTGTTGCTCACTACTGGATTTGGCTTTTGAGAGACCCTCTCTTGGCTTGAGTACATTTTCTGATCTGTGACTGCTGTGAGCCATTTTTCAGACCCCACAAAACCACATAGCAGGCTGAATATGTGCTTCCGATCACCACCACCCCCAAAAACTACTTCAAAAGACTTAAAGAGGTTATGAATATTTTTCTTGTATATTTTTCTAGGTGCATTTAATGGGTAAAACTTATTGCATATTCCCTTATATAGATGGAGTTTTCCCCCACCCTTTTTTTGCACTTGTTTAGTAGGAAATTCTATTAGATGATTTTCTCTTGCATTCTGAGTTTATATTAGAATCAGGTTATAGGGATTATTTAGTTTGTTATTTTTACCCTACAGGTGTTGATTACACCTTACTTTACTTTACCTAAAACAAAGTTTATCCCTAGTTTCTTTGTACCTTTTTTTTTTACAACTTGGTTTTACCCAAAACAAAGATTATCATAAACCTCGGTAGGACAGGCTCAGGATAGCTGCCCAACCTCGGGGTGGTCACTATACTCAATAAAAAATTGTAGTATTTATATTTAGCTTCCGAACAGGGACCTAGGACTCTAGGGGCCCACAAAGACCACAAAGATTGTGAGTGATTTGACCCTTTGGTGGATTATCATCATTAAGACCACTTTCGAGCTGTACTGAATGTGTAATGCCTTTCACTGGAACATTGGTGAACATGGCTCCTATTCTGAATGAATTCATGTTGCTCTGGTCCATCTACCTGATTTTCAAACTCTGAAACCAACATACCAGGATCCCTAGAGATTCTCCTGCACGCATGCCACAAAGAGGAAGAGTATTTTACCAGTGGTGATGAGTTCTCAAACTAAAGACCTTCCCAGAGCTGATAATTTATTGTTTCCTACTGGAACTAAACCAGAGAGATCATCATCTCCCAAGAATGATGATCCAGCTACCATCTCTGCAGATTCAGAGCCTAAATATGACTCAACCTCACACCCAAGCACTGAGTCAGGTAGATAAGCCAGTACTGGCAATTCAAGTCCTGGGCATTGTCAAATGATTCAATGTCTGGAATGGTTATAGATTTATCAACAAAAATAACATCAAAGAAGATGTCTATGTTCACTGCACACCCAGGAAGTCTCCGTGTAGCATCGGTGATGTGGAGACTGTGGAGTTTGATGTCATGAAAAGAGACAGGAGACCAAAAAATGTTAATGTTTCCAGACCTGGTTGAATGCCAGTGGAAGGTAGCAGATGTGCTCCTACTGACATAGGTGCTACGGATTCATCCTCTGGCCTTGCTCAGCTGCTCAGCCATCTATGTTGGCAGCGGCCCACTCAAGTGGATCAGAAGCAGGCAGTGAAGAGAAGACAGGTGAATACTCTGGGCAGAGTCCAGATGCCAACGCTTACCTTCTTTCCTCTACCGGAAGCCTTTTTGCTAGGACCATGGCCTCCTGAAGTGCAGCAGCTTATCAAAGAGATCCTCGCAGCCACCACAGAATTTGGAGGAGGATCCAAGTCTAGCCAAGGCCCAATGGAGAAGTCACTTTCAGAACCTCTTGTAACTTTCTCCTAGCTAATCTCTTGACCATATTTGCACTGATCACTATATTGTGGATCAAATTTTGTTTTGTCTGCATAGATCATATTGTTTTGTTTTATCCTTCACTGCAAACAAAATTTTGTATCCCACTTTTGTACTGTGATATAAGTTTTCACAATTCTGGAAAATGAATAAAGTTGTTAGATTTTTAAAAGTTCTCAGCTATATTAGCTAATGTTTCCCAATTGCTAGGATGTTTTATTGTGCATTTTATGTAGCAACTTATTCTCAAATTATGTTTGTAAAAATGTTCTAATATCTTTGTTCACAGAAGTTGATGTAAAGGAACTTAAATGCTATTGACTCTTAATACAGTGCTCATTGTCAGAATATTTTAGCAAAGTTATTTTTAAACTATACATCTCTGCAGAAATGTTCTAATGATTTTGTTTAACAAAGTTTATGGAAGTCAGATTTTGTAGACTTGTATTACAGTACTTATTGTAAGAATGTTTAAGAATGTTCTAGAAGTGTATCTGCAGAAAGATTCGAATGTTTAGGTACAGAGAAGTCTATGAAACTTGTTGTTATATTTATAATACAAATATATGAAAAAAGCTGATTGTTTTGAGAATGATGTATGCAATTTAAACTTTGATGCTATTGCATTCAACTTTTACTGTGCCTATGCAATATAACCTTTTTTGTTAATTCTGATCTGGAGCTCCTACCTCTAGCAGAGAACAATAGAACAACACAGCTTATGTGCTCCTCAATTTTTTGAACAACAAGGGGCAGTTTTTGGGTTATACCTTATTTTACCTAAAACAAAGTTTATTTCTAGTTTCTTTATATATGTTTTTTTACAATTTTATTTAACATTTTAATTTTATTTAAAATTTTACAATTTTATTTAACCCAAAACTTATGTAAACCTGGGTTGGACAGGCTCAGGATAACTGCCCTACTTTGAGGTGGTCTCTATACTCAATGAAAATAGTAGTTTTTGCAGGAAGCAGGCCTCCATACTAGGTAGAATACTACCATACTACATGTATTTCACTATAAGTCTGGTTTGGATTATTTTATGCGTGACCCTGATTCAAACTTGTTCATCTGAAGGTGGGATACAGTGTGTAAGGTTTCCCCAGTAGTATCCTGTGACATTGTTCCTTTCTTCATAGGCATATTAAATGGGGAGACATTACATATAGAAAGACGTTCTTATCTTGTAGGGATAGGAACTCCTACATTTTTTATTGCATAGGGTCTTTTACCCCGAATATTTGTCATAGTGACTTGACTTAGGCTTCAGTTCAGACATTGGCCATTCACCCCGAACCTTGGATCCCATCTTTGGAAACTACATGATTTTCTGCACCACCACCAGAAATTGAACTTCTACTAAGGATCTAATGCTGCCCTGCAATGGCTTGCTCCAGGATGGACTCATAATACACCCTGATGACTTGGAAACAGCATCATCTTGTTTTTAAGGTGGATCTTCCTATATTGCCACCTAATGGGGAGATGAAACCAGAAGACTCTTATTTCAATAGAAAATCTATGCAAAAACTAAGATCTCTAATTATTAAAGCCTGACTGCAATAACCAAAATTGATGAGAACTTTTCCTGGGGTCATAAAGAAATACTTTGTGGTTAGACAATTTAGTTTGCCCAGAACTTGTATTTGGTCTTATGGGAGGATGTCACATGGGTAGGAGACACCTGTTTTTATGCCAAAGGATTTTCTTTCTATTGTCTCCAACTTATGCTGTACCAATGAAATTGCCACCCCTTTTTTATCCCCGTATAGGGGATCTTGCCTTTTTCTTAGAACCTTGGGACATGAATAACTTTGTTCTATCTCCTATTTCTGCATTTTTCTATAAAATTAAGGAGAAAGAAAAAGAAAAACAGAATAAGGACCAGAGGCAAAGAGCACTCTGGTGCTTTGGGGGAGATAAAAAATGGTAAGGACTAAATATCCAAACCAAAGTTAACAACAATAGAATCAAGAGACCTGAATTATAACAATCTAAATTAAAATTTGCTTGTTATACTGAAATACCAGGGGGCAAAGTGTGATGTATAGAATGTACTCTGGGAATATTGATGCAGGGAGGTCGACACTAGTGGTGAGATTGGTTCTGATTTATTTTATGTCTGAAATCCAACTAGAAAGGAATTTATAAATCACAATGGTTCAATAAAATAAAATTTAATAAAAGTAATCACAAAGAGTCAGGGAATATTCAACCCAGCAATGTTTTCCTATGCTAGAATACAGCCTGAACAGTAGAGATGCCCACCAAAAGACACCCCAGCAAAATGATAATGAATGGGTGCTTTTTAAATCCTTTGAGCCAATTCCTGTTTTTGCTTGGAGAATCCTAGTGCTGTTAAGATTCCTCACCTAGCAGTTCCAATTGGGAAATCTGCTGTCCACATCTCACCTTGGGTGAGCTTCTCCCTGTTATTTGTCCTTTAACAAATATTCTTTACCTTACCTTTATCTCTATCCTCTTATCTGCCTTGTTAGAGAGAAAACAAAATCCATCAGTCTTTTTACATTAGTTAAACTTGGTTGAATACTTAATAGTAGATGAGTTAATTCTAAAAGCCATTAAAATCGCATATTGCTTAATAAAGTCTAGAGAGAATACTTTTCTGTATTTTAGTTTAGATTCCCCTTTATACAAAAGGTAGACATGGGTCCAGGATGAAACTAAAGACATTTATTCGGTTGTTATACTGCATTTGCAAAGGTCTTGCTGCTGGAAGAGGTAAAGGAATAAGGTGAGAAAAGAGTAACTTAAAGATTAGGGAAGGTTGTGAGCAGCAAGTAGAACATTTAGGATCATGCAATTGAAGAGAACCAGACAAGATTAGTCCAGTTTTCATCAGACACTGAAATGCACTCTAATGAGGAGTTTTCTCATGATTGAGAGTGATGGAAACAGAATCGGAGATATTCAGGGAGATAAATGAGTGGGAGAGATTTATTGATGAAGGATGTGTAGAACTAAATGTGGGAGTTAAAACGGCAGAAAATGAGGTCTAAGAGAGGAAATTGAGGGAAGAGGCAGCCCGTGTTAGGGAAAAAGGCGCTCGTGAGGAACACAGAGCAAAGGCATTATCGTGAGTCATAGGATGAATTAAATGCATTTAGTTTGCAATTTGGGGAAGTAACTCATATGTATATGGGGGCATATAACTTTATATTGATATCAGGAGTATGGCTCTCTCAAATTATCTTTGGAGGAATTTTAATTTAGTTTGCCTTTATTTAATAATATCAAGTAAAATTTACAAATATTCTAGGTTCCTGTTGAAAGTCCCTGTCAACAAATGGCTCTAACAATAGTCTGTTGCAAGTATACATCCTGACAATGAAAATTAAGCTCCCAAGTTAAAACTGTGGGCCTTTTTGTGCAATAATTGATTATTAAAGACTTTAAACAAGCCTTATAGAAATAACAAAAGGGTGGAATCAATTGTAATTGAATATGCCAGGTTCTTCTTTCATTTTATAATTGTATTATTATTCAAACTTTTTTAACCTCTTTTGCCTTTGTGGAACTGATACCTATGGAGAGAAGCAGGCATAGGTGCTTAGCTTAAAGGACAACATATGAAAAATGGGTCAATTGGGTGCATTATTCACTCTGCTGGGGAGTTTATGTTTCAATGATCTATATTTTTATAACAAAACACCAAAACTTTATGGTTTAACTGAACATGAAATAACCCATGTGTTTGTAAAGAGAAGGCAATAGGAGTGTATAAAGGTCTCAGATAACCTACACTTTCATTTCTGGGGTTTTGGCATTAGATTTCTCCCTCCACTGGTTTCTTTTATTCAGTGATTCTTCCTAGTTCTACTTATGAGTTTCCCACTTTCATTCCACTCCATTTGGTTCGATAAAGCTACTTAAAAGATCAGGCCAAGTAAAATCTAGGTAAATAGACTACACCTCTAGTAGGGAAAGGTATAAAATAAAGACAATAGAATTTCTATTATATCAGGATTTGTCAATAAAACCCTTTTCAACTTCTACTCTGAAATTAATAAATTTTCTAATAACTATATCTTTTTATTAATTAACTTCAATTAAGAACATTAGGGCCCAAGTACAGAGGGAAGAGTGCTTGCTCTGCCTGAAATCAAAGCAGGGACACTTGCTGGCATCGCATATGATCCCAGCATCTACCAGAAGTAACTAATAGTGTAGAGAAAGGAGAACCCCTGAGTACCATTGAATTTGGCCCCTGAGGCAACGAAACAAAAATTTTAGTTCTTACAGTAGATGAGTACCTTGGCTGATCATAGATTACTAACTGATACTAATATGGTTTCTTGAGCCCTCTAGGAGTAATTTCGAGTGTGCAGACCCAGGAGTAAGCCCTGAGCATCTTCAGTTATTCCGCCAAACCAAAAACAATATAATTTTTAAGCTAACATCAGTTTCATTGTAGAGCACTTGACGTGTATATGTGAAATCTTCACTAAATTTCTAGCACTACAAAAATAAATAAGCAAATTCTCTTAGAAAAGAGAATTTACTTCTTAGGAAGTAGAAACTTGAGACAGAATTTGCTTAACGCTGCATCAAGTTTGCAAAATGTCAGGTCACTGATGATTTTTTTTTCTTACCTGAATGCTCTATTTCTTATTCTCCACCAATTTTCTGAGGTATAATTGATAAACAAAACTATGAAGCTAAAATTATAATTATACGATATATGTATGAGTTGATAAAATATTTCATAAAGACATTAATTGATATATTTATCAACTCACAATCATTTACCCTTCGAAGAACCCTTTAGTTCTACTCACTAAGCAAACTTTATTTATGCTATCTAGCATTATTTATCCTCAGTGATACATGAAATCTGCAATCCTTATTTATTTTAGAACAGAAACAATGTACCCCTTTGCCTGCTTTTCCCCATTTCAAACTTCCTAGCATCAAAAAAAAAACACTATTCTGCTCCTTCAATAATGAATTAATTTTTTCATATTACATACATGTTTAATGTCATGTAATACTTGTCTTCAATAGTCATTTTCTTGGCTTATTTCAGTTGGTAAAATATTGTGTTATCATATATAAATGCTTGCATATGTGTGCATAAACATATATGTACATATATGTATATATATGCACTTTTATTTTTACAAGGACAATTACTTTATTTTCGTATTATGGCTATTTTGAATACTGCTATACTGAAGAAGAAAGTACAAATAGCTCTTGTGATCATTACTTTTCTTATTTCTACATATGTCCAGTTGTTAGATTATATAGTTGATCTAAGTTTAATTTCTTGAAGACTATTATAATAACTGTACAGGTTTGCATTCCAAACAACTTTATTGGCAGAATTGCTTTTTATTCATGTGCTTTCCAGCATTTTTTATTTTTTAAAGTTCTGATCTATTTCTTATTCCAGTTTCTAATTAAAAGTGCAGCCATAGAACAAGGTGTCTTAGCTATGTGTGAAATACTATAAAATTTGTAGTAATTAATGATTATTATGATAGCTATGAGTTATTAAGTATATTAGGAAGAACAAGATAATGTCATCATTAAACATCATACTATTGTGAGGGGGCTGTGAAAAAATAGCAAATGACACAGTGATAGCTTCTGTAATAGAGATATTGGTGACATTTCTGATAACAAACTGGTATGGATAGAAAAAAAAGTGTCTGTACAGATGCATGAAAGTAGAAAGTTTAGTTATCAATATGGAGAGATAAAATGAAAAACTAATAATGTATATTGAAAGCTTCAATCATCTCTCAGAACCCCTGAAAATATCCCCTGATCAGGACCAATCAGAGTTATCTAAACTTCAAGAGATGAGGAACTAAGTGACAAGTCTTTTTTTTTTTTAATTCTGTTTGTTTATTTGTGCTTGCTTTTATGTATACATAGCAGAGTTCAGGGATTACTCCTGCTTCTATATTCAGGGATAAATCCTGGTGAGAATTAGGGGTACAATAGAGGTATAAGGGAATAAATCTGGATCAGCCACATGCAAAACAAGCACCCATTCCCACTGAACTATTTCTCTGTGCCTCTCACACATGTTTCTAGGGCTTCCTTCTTTTTTAGCTGGTCTTAGAGACAATCTTCTTTCTCTCTCTTTTTTTTTCTTTTGGTTTTGGGTCACACCCGGCAATGCTCAGGGGTTACTTTTAGCCATCTGCTCAGAAATAGCTCCTGGCAGGCACAGGGGACTATATGGGACGCCGGGATTCGAACCAACCACCTTAGGTCCAGGATCGGCTGCTTGCAAGGCAAACACAGCTGTGCTATCTCTCTGGCTCCAGAGATAATCAATTCCAATTGTGAAAACAAACAAATATAAAATGCAAGGTCCATTGCTATAGATGCATTAAAAGTAAAGAATACATGACAAATTTTGTAAGTCTTCTTTAAAGGACTTACTTAAATGAAAATAGACATTTTGTATTCCAAGATGGGAAGTTACTATATAGTATAAATATAGTATAAATTATCTAGTCTTTCAAATTATATACTTACTTGATACTTCATAACAGACAAATTTTAATTTTCTAGAAATTTTTATTCTATATGAAAAGCAGACTTTCTATTATATATCACCAAGAAAAAGTGCAGTATTTCTAACATTTAAAAAATGACACACATGACAAATATATATGAACCTTCCAGATATTGATACATTTTTACTCTATTTGTTATTTTATACCATTTGCTTAATATATAACATGTCTCCTCATTAAATCCTATTTTCCTTGAACTATTTGAACAAAACTATTTTTTAAATATTTATTGTGGTAAAAGTGAATTACATATCATTCATAGTAATATTTTAAGGCAGTTAATGACAATGAATGAGGGGCATTCCCACCACCAGTACTGTCCTCCCTCCACCCCTGTTCCCAGCATACATCCCACATTCCCTCCCTTTACCCCCAATAATGCTAATGAAACTGTTCATCACTTGAACAGCTTGTTGTAGATTGGGTATTCACTCTGTTGTCATTGATCTTGAACCTGGTATTCAAGTTTGATCATTTTTTACTTCCACCATATAAACATATTACTGTCTTGTCTTGGTACCATTGGTAAAAAAGAAAAACAATAAATAAAAAGGTAAACAAAAAAGAGAAAAACTGGGAGGAAGGGGAAGAAAGAAGAAAAAGGTAACAAAATAAAGGAAAAAAAAAACAAAAAACAGCAAGGGAGTGACAACAAAAGTACAAAAAATTAATAAAAGGGGTAAACCAAAAACAAAAACCATCTGCTATGGAAAAAATAAAAATAAATAAAAAAATAAGACCAGCAACTTCTTAAAAAAGGGTTGTGTTTCTTCTCCTTCTTCTCCTTCTCCTTCTTCTCCTTCTCCTTCTTCTCTCCTCCTCCTCCTTCTCCTTCTCCTCCTCCTTCTTCTTTTTCTTCTTCTTTTGCATAGGCATGCTAAATATTGGGGAAATTAGAACAAGAATTCCCTTGTCCTAAGAGATACAGGATTTCTCTGTCCTTGAAGCATATTGCCATGGGAACAACTACAGGCTCCATACTCACCCATTTACACACCCCAAGGTCTTTTTTATGGTACCAGGAAACTTTCAGCTCAGATGTGAGTGATGGCACCCCGCCTCTGTAGCTGGAGATCTTGTTATTTGCTTAGGTCATAGGGTGAAGGCTGGGAGAGAGTTTTTCTTTATGGTTCTAGAATTTCTGTTCCATCACTGTTGTTCTAATCAGTCTTTTATAATTAGTGGCCTTGGTTTTTGTTGAATAAAACTATTCTAGCTATTTTCTACGGATGAAACATCATGGACCAAGCAAGTGGAAGGAAAGTTAAACAAATGGGATGATCTAAAATTAAGAAGCTTCTTTGGGCCCAGGAGATAGCATGGAGGTAAGGCATTTGCCTTTCATGCAGAAGGTCATCGGTTCAAATCCCGGTGCCCCATATGGTCCCCCCGTGCCTGCCAGGAGCAATTTCTGAGCATGGAGCCAGGAGTAACCCCTGAGCACTGCCGGGTGTCACCCAAAAACCAAAAAAAAAAAAAAAGAAGAAGAAGAAGCTTCTTTGCCTTAAAGGTAATATTGGTTATGATACATAGACTCCCATGGAATGGGGAAACTATTTACCTAGTATGTAATTATTTTAAGGATTAATATCTATAATACACAAAGCACTTGTAGAGCTTAACAAGAGAAAGGCATATAACCCTATCTAAAAATGAGAAGAAGAAATGAACAGACATTTTCTTAAAGTAGAAATACATATGGCCAAAAGGCACTTGAAAAAAATGCTCCATATCATTAGTCATCATATAGGTGAAATAAAAACAATGACAAGCTAACATCTCACACCACAGAGACTGGCACTCATCACAAGAATAAGAACAGCTAGTGCTGGTATGGATGAGGGGGGAAAGGGACTCTTGTTCACTGCTGGTGGAAATGCTGATTGGCCCAGCATTTTGAAAAACAATATAGATCTTCATTAAAAAATAGAAATTGAGCTTCCATCTGACTCACAATTCCTCTCCTAGAAATGCATTTTAGGAGCCCATAAACACAATACAGAAAAGACCTCTGCTATGCTCATTATAGCACTATTCACTATAGTCAAAATCTGGAAATAATCCAATGCTGAGAATAGGTGAGTGGATAAAGAAATTGCAGTACATCAACTCACACAATTGAATACTACATATCATTAGAAAATATGAAATCATAAAATGTCCTTATATATGGATGAATTTGGAGCATATTTTGGACCAGGCCATGGTCCAAAATAATATAATAATATAACATATATATTATTATATATAATACAGTATAATAATATGGATCAGTCCATGGTAGAAAGTTTACCACAAATGCTGGGAAGTACAGTTGATATTTGGAAATGATCACTCTAAACAAGAACTGGGTGCTTGAAATGAGATAAAGTGATAGTCATAATATACCTGCATCAAACTACATGTCTAAAAGGAAAATGAAGAGACAGGGAGAGTTTGAGAGAGAGAAAGTGAGCGGGAGAAAGAGAGAGTGACAGAGACAGAGAAGAGAGAGAAAGACAGAGGAGAGAGAGAGAGATATGTAGATGTAAAATTGTTATCCCTGAACAAGATTTGAAATAAAAACTCAGCTGAAGATACATAAACTGCGTATCAAAATATCAAAAAAATAATTAAAACAAAGAAGATATAGTCTGTCGACATAATAAAGTAATTTAATACAACTCTATTGTATTACAATTTTAATTAAAAGTTCTCAGACTTTTGAATTCTTCTCTATTTAGATAGTTCATCCTGTCCACTCATGCTTGAGGAGAAATGTCTTACATAAGCTTGTCTCATATATAGAATGCGGATAATATGCATAAAATATTGAACACTGTTTCTTGGGATACAATGACAACAAGGTAGTTAAATTATACATGAAAGTGAAGCCTCCATATGGAGTATCTGCTTATTTATTTTTTGTTGTTGTTTTTTTGTTGTTGTTGTTTTTTGGACCACACCAGTGACAGTAAGGGGTTACTCCTGGCCATACCCTCAGAAATCTCTCCTGGTATGGTGGACCATCTGGAATGTCGGGGCATCGAACCACTGTCCTTCCTAGGTTAGGTCATGCAAAGCAAATATACAGCTTGTACCACCACCCCTGCCCCAGGAGTATCTGTTTATTATATTCTAAGATGGTCTGAACATTATAATTAATGCATACATGCACTCACATATATAAAAAACCTCAACAATGTAACTTTATGGTGTAGTCTATTGAATTATCAACAACCTGATTTTTCTTACAGTAGAAGCTCTTTTAAGAAACTTAATATTCTACATTAATTGCGTATATATTTGTATATGAGTGAGTGTGTATGGAGGTAGTTGGAGAAAATTCTTATATGTTGACAACTTTGTGACTTTAGTGACTGCTTTACAAAAAATTATTCATTGAAATATTGGTTGGTAGAAAAAGAAATCTAAACTTCATGTAAGACCTATCTGAAGTAAATTAAAGCATTTTATAAATATGCAATAAATTTTTAACTGTAATAGTCACTTAATGGTGTTATCTTCCTATTTCCTCCACTTTTTCCATTTACTATAAATCTCATAGGTTTAAAGAATTTAAAAACCTGAAATAATTTCTTGAACTTGGTAGACTCATGTGCTAGTGAGGCAAAAAGGAAAACTTTTTGACATTTTAGTTCTGGAGGATGATAACAAACAAATCAGTTTGAAAGGAGCAGGAAATTGAAACTGAATTATGTGTTCCTTGACTTCCTTTAATCACCTCTGAGGCAAAGTTTTTCAAAAATCTAAGTGGCATAGAAACAAGAATTTTACCTTCATAAATATAAAAACAAATCCAATAGAAAATTTTTGATTTCATGCTAACATCTTATTCATAAAGAGCTAAACTTCAATTATGTGACCATTACTTGCTGTCTGTAAAAATACAAGTTTGATGAGAATAGAATAATTTATATCTTTCTTTTTTCCTCAGATCTAGTCTGATATTTTAACATCCTCTCCAAATAAATTACATGTCCAAAAAACCTTGTACTTATTATCAATGATGGTGCCAATGATGTATGTTTTTCTAAGGAATTCCCTTATGAATGCCTCTTGTGGGGCTGCGTTGACTATGGACCTTTTTCAGAGTACAGGATGAACAACTTTGTTCTTTTGCAGTTCTGTATGGTTGGTGACTATCTCTGGCCCTCCACCCTTTCAGTGCTGATCAATGTCTGTTCTTCTTGAAGGTCAGGGCTTCTGCAGAATGCCTGAATTAAGGTCTTCATGTCAGAGCCTGTTATCTGGTGCAGAGGCCCTAATGCCATTAGCAAGAGAATGAAAGAAGCTTCCAAACAACCTTCAGATCGATGCTAACATTATAACTTCCAACAGCTGCAGTTCAGATTCTTTATTTGTTAAGACCTCCTCCTGTGTGATACTCTTTCGACTCAAGTTTAATTCTGTCAATTTGACAAAGATGTTTTGAGCAGCTGTTTTGTATCTAGGTCTGGGCATTGTCTTAGGAAAGTGAGCACACAGAATACCAAGGGTCCTTTTTAAGTACACAACTCCATAAAGAAATTTCAGCACTTTTAAACAATTGAGTATAGTCAAGATGGTGGCTATATAAAATTGTAAATGTAAATTTGGAGACGGTTACAGATTTTTTTAAAATTCTGGTCCAATGGGACAAAAATGGTCTGAGGAAGTTCAATTCAATCTAAACTTCCTTATCAAGACTTTGATGACACTTCCCATCAGTGAAGGATTCTAAGTTTTCTGAAATTATATACTTACGACTTTCTCAACCATTTGATACTAATCTAGCACCTTCTGTCATTATTTATTTTTCTGGTCTGGGATCATATTTAATTATCTATATATCAATATCTTTCATTTATGTTAGCTATCCCAAGTAGAATATATTTTGACTATAGACTTTTTTATTTGTATCCTAAGTAAAGTTTTATGATATTGCTTTATCAATCTCTTTAGAAATAGATAATTTAAACAAATCGTAGACAAGTAAATAATTTACTAAAGTAGAATATTTTTAGTAAATAAAAGTGAAATTTAAATGTACTGCTTCTTTTAGATAACCTAGAGATTTATAGTTGTAGCTTGTATGGAATCTGGAAAAATTTTCATATGTCATAGTATTCATATTGTTTATCCTCATGGCTTGCTGTCTACACTTTGTCTATTGTGCAATAAGATTACTTTTTGCTCATATAGTTTTATCTGAATTTCAGTGTCCCTCTCTGTTCTACCCACGCCCATCTTAAGTCTATCTGTATCTGTTTGTTACATCTGTTACAAATATAGCTACAATTTATAAATTCAATGAATCATATATCTGTCAATGATATTTTTAAAAATAAAAATTTTTAAAATTTGTTGTTTTTGTTGGTTTTGGGGCCACACCCAGTGATTCTCGGGTGTTACTCCTGGCTATGCACTCAGAAATCGCTCCAGGCTTCGGGACTATATGGAATGCCAGGTGATCGAACCACCGTCCATCCTAGGTCAGTGCATGCAAGGCAAATGCCCTACTGCTTGCATCACCACTCTGGCCCAGAAATCTTTTAAAATTTTATTTATTGATTGATAGATTGGTTGTTGGGCCACAGCCAGCGGTGCTCAGGAGTTACTCTTGGTTCTGCACTCAGAAATCGCCCCTGAAGCTGGAGGACCCCATGGAATGTCAGGATTTGAACCAGATATCTCTCATAGTTGGTTGCATGCAAGGCAAATGCCATACCACTGTGCTATCTCTCTGGTCCCGAACAATATAAAATTTAATTAATAAGTAATTTATTCTTAGTTTTCATATAACCCACTTTTGTCTCTGACCATTACTCTTTATCATTAAATTTTAGCCCACAAAATTGCCATACCATTTTAAATTGAATATATGATTATAAAAATCTTCAAACATACACAAAATAAACCAGTAATATAATGAAGATACAGTAACCTTTCATGTCTATTATGTATCTTTGTTCTTTCCTTTTTTCAAATATAATTTCTCCGAGTATTTCCAGATAATACTGTTTTTTTTAATTTAATTTTTGGTCATACACTTTGATGTGCATAGCTTACTCCTGACTCTGTGCCCAGAGATTAACCCAATGGGAATTGGGAGACCATAGGTGTGTTGGGAATACAACCTGAGAGAGCTGTTTATAAAGCAAGTGCTCTGCCTTCTCTATTCTTTCTTTGGCACCCTCCTGATTATTTTTATATTTTTATGCTATAAGTTAAATTGATGTATATTGAAATGTAGATATATAAATATAATACTTCCATGAAGATTGATAGCTTTTGATAACATTCTCAACACTGAATGATCCCTTTTAATCAGTTCTTTACCTCACATATATCTACTACTAGTTATAAATTCATCTATATTTTTTATATATTTTGATATCCAAACCCTTCTGAATTGTTATTTTACAAATATACCAAATGAATCTCATTTGATAAGCATTTGGATCATTTGAAACATTCAGAAAATATCAATTAGGATATTGTAAACATTTTGGTCTTATTTTTTTACAGAATTTATTTCACTTAATTTTTTTTAAACTTTACATTCTTTTATTATTTTCTTTTAAATAATATCTTTATTTTAGAACCGTGATTACAAACATGTTTGTAGTTGGGTTTCAGTCATAATAAAGAACATCTCCCTTCACCAGTCAACATTCCATCAGCCATTGTCCCCCATCTTTCTCTTTCCCCACCCCTTGCTTCCTGTATTCGAGACAGGCATTCTACATCTCTCACTAATTACCATTATCCTAATAGTTGTTAGTGTAGTTACTCACCACTCTTTGTGGTGAGCTTCATATCATGAGCCAGTCCTTCAGGTCCTCATCTCTAATTTCTCTGGGTATTATTACAATAATGTCTTTTATTTTTCTTAAATCCCATAAATGAGTTAGATTATTCTGTGTCTATCTCTCCTTCTGAATTATTTCACTCACCATAATAGTTTGCATTTCCAATGATGTATAGAAAAATTTCATGAATTCCTCTCTATTGATGGCTGCATAATATTCCATTACATTTTAGTTTTTTGAAGCCTTATATTTTAATTCATCTAGAAAGTAGAAAAATATATTAAAGATTTTTTTGCTTTTTTTTGGGGGGGAGACACACCCAGTGATGCTCAGGGGTTACTCCTGGCTATACACTCAGAAATCGCTCCAGGCTTGGGGGAACATATGGGACACTGAGGTAAGATTTAACAGCCTTCTGTTCTAGGCTAGCATGCTCAAGGCAAACACCTTATAGCTTGTACCTCCTTTCGGCCCAAAGATTTTTATATGCTTGCTTTATAAAATATTTTCAAAGGTCCCATCTATGGAACCAGCATGTTTTTCTGCACCAGCAACAGGAATCGGTTTTCTACCAGGATGGCTCTAATGCTGCTGTGGCATCGAATTGCTCCAGAGTGGGTTCATATGATACTCTGTTGACTTGGTAGCAGCAATAACTTGCTTTCAGGGTAGGACTCCCTGCATTGTTACCTAATGGTGAGAAGAAACCGGAAGATGCTTTGTGTCACCCTAACTTTGACATCGGATTTGTACAAAAATCAGGATCTCTAAGCACAGAAACCATGGCAACTGTGATTTTGAAGAACTTTTATTGGAACTACAGGGAAACATTTTGGGGTTAGACAGCTTAGTATACCTGAAGCCTGCAGTTGGTCTTATGCCAGTATGCTTCATGGGTAAGGTCTCTCTGTTTTTAGGTCAAAGGTTTTCATTTTTATTTCGCACATACTTTGCTGTGCCTATGCAAAACACAGTCAAAAGCCTGCCACACACAGAGAGTTGGGAAACAAGAGTGGAGGGAACTTTACAATAAATTTTGTGGCTAGACTATGCCTAAATGTCTTACTGACCCCTAATTACACAGGCACTGAGTAAAAAGTCAAAGTATCCCATTAAGAATTTTTTAAAAAGCAGAAATTAGCATTTCTCAATAGAAAAAATAAAATCCATTAAAAGGTGCTAAGTAAAAATCTTAGAACTAAAAAATATATTACATAAAATGTAAGAATTATCTAAACTTAGAATGGATATAAGAAGAAAAAAATAGTGCAGTGGAAAACAAAGTGACCCCAATTACATTTTCTTCCCTAGTATCTTAATATTTTAGACAGTTTAGTCCTTAGAACTGAGGGGTTTTTTTTGTTCCTTTTATGTAAATACATTAAAAATTTTTAAAAGGCCAAAACATGTAAATTTAAGCCCTCATCATTGGGGTGTTGTTTATTTGTTTTAACTTTAGTAATTATTTTTCTGAACCAAACTTATTTAGAATGATGATCAGAAGAGAAGAAAAGGAATTGTGTTCAAGAGAGAACATGAACTAGAAAGAGCAAACATAAGATACATATTCTAGAGAGAACACTGAAACCAAATAGCTTTCAGGAGAACTTTTTATACTTTTCTTCCGAAATTTGGGGGGTGGGAGGTGGGCCACACCCAGTGATGCTCAGAGGTTACTCCTGACTATGAGCTCAGAAATTGCTCCTGGCTTTGGAGGGCCATATAGGATGGCCAGGGATTGAACCCAGGTCTGTCCTGAGTCAGCGATGTGCAAGGCAAACTCCCTACTGCTGCTCTATCGCTCCGGCCCCATCTTCCGAAATATATTTTTCTGCTGTTCTGCATACATGAAGTTCATCTGATCAACACCACAGAGAAGTCTTGTAGACTAGTGGTCTTCTAATAATCTCATTTCTCCAAATATTGATGGATCTTTTCATAGTTTAAAGGATTCTTTAATAGCAATCCCTTTTCTCAAGGGTCCACCTTCTCTGGATGGTGGACCATTCAAGTAATAAATTTCTGCCTTTGGGTGATGTCTCTGCTATACCTAGCCAAATAGTGAGAACCTTTATTTCCTTTGTTTTGGAATCACACCTGGTAAGGATCAGGGATCATTCCTGACTCTGAACTCAGGAATTATTCCTAGCAGTGCTGGTGGGAATCATATGGGATGTCTAGGAGGGAGGGCATATGTAAATAAAAACCCCTACATTCTGTATTAATTCTGAGCCCTGGCTTATATTTAAAAAAATGTGTCTGAGTTATTCAAGTCTAGACAATGTCTTGTTAAGTTTTATTATTTTCCAAATATAACCAGGCCCCTACCTATTTGTCTATAACAATTATTTTAAAACAGTAAAATTATCTTTGCTCATTTTCTCTATCTTACTTTTTTTTGATTTCCTTACAATTCTGTTTTGCTTGATAATCTCATTTTTTATATTTACTTTGGAATTAATTTAAATTTTATATATTCTAAGTCTCTTTATATACTTAATGTATTAAGTTCAGAATTTAGTTTGTTAATTTTTTATTTTACTTCCAAATGCTTTATTTGTTGTAGTTTACTACTATTAATTTCAGAAAATTTTCCTACTTGCTATTTTTTTAATCTTTATCCTTTTTCATTTTTTAAAGCAGTGTTTTCCAGTGAGCAATACCATATCTTTAAGGACTAAATAATTCAGATGGATGGTGCTAACCTTAAGTTGTAGTAAGGGGAAATTTTCTGTGTTGTTGGCTTAAAGAAATAGGTGAAGTGATAGTACTATGGGCAGGGCATTTACCTTGCACACAACTAACTGGCTTCAAAAGTCCCTCCAGAAACACAGATCAGAAGTACATACTAAGAAATGCCTGGTATGATTCCCCCAAACAAGAGCAAACAAATAAAAATATAGATTTTTCTGAGGGATACTGAAAGCTACAGGCACAACCACCACAACCCCCCTCCACATATGCCCACATACTGGAAATCAGGTTTTAGGCAAAATAAAGGTCATTTCAAAATATGTCAATGACCAAATATGTGTGACTTTTATGTATGCTAGTTTTATTAATAATTGTTAATTCTGCAATATGCTAGAAATTGTTCTGCATTATTTCAGCCTTTTGAGAACTATGCATTGTTTTTTCACAGTCTTTTTAAATATTTTGAATGACTTTATTTGCTATTTCTTCTGTCTGGACATACCAAGAACTTCTCTTGTCACTTTCCTTCTTCATACTTCTACTTAAATGTCAACTTCTCAGTTTTCTTACCCAACTATCTCCAATCCCTCTTTCTAGCTTTGTTTTTCCTCAGCACTTCAAACTATTTAATGTGACTTTTATTTTCCTTCCTTTTTTATTGTGGACTCCATTACCTTTTAGTAATCACATTCTTCAAACTTTGTGAGATCAGAGTTTTCTTTGGTTTTTATTTACTCTTTTATCCCTAGTGCCTATACTAGGTCTGATGTTTTGCCAAAGACTGAACTTAAAGGGCCAGATAATCTTCTCAGGTCAGGATATTTATTTTGTCCTTCTCAGTGGTGCAGAGTTAATCTTTTAATCTTCCTTGATAAATGGTGAGCTAATCTTACCTTGCATACCCTTAAGTAAAGGTGATTGTGTGTCCTCCCTTGGCACCTTGTTTCCAGAGTCCTATTTCAGTGTTCTAATAGTTGGAAAGTTTTTCCTAATAATTAACTTAAATTCTCCCTCTGTTGAAACAGAAGCCCCATTAGCTCCTACTCTGTCCTTGTTGACTAATGAGAATAATTGGTCTCTGTCCTTTTTATAGACTCACCCTTCTGGATTGTGGGTATCTGCTGTGCTTCCATTGAGTCCTTGGTCAAGGAAGTATGTCAGCAATATAGCCACATGGGGACCAGCCAGGCTCAGAGCAGGCATAAGCAGCTCATCTCCCATCCACAGAAATGAATGAACAATGTTATAAGTAGAAAGTAAGATTATGTGATAAAGGGAGCTCCTTACTGAGGTTTGCTTCAGGTCTTGTATTGACAAGTAGAAACTTTTAAATAAATTTAAGACTAGTGGGCAATTATAGAGCTGATTACATTATTGACTATTAAGATAATAACAAATCCTTCTCTGAATGCTGTCCATCTCTTCAAAAAAGTACTGTCTTCATACCAGTCTTTTTAAATGCCTACACAACATTTCAGACTATCTCTAGTTTTCCTGCCATAAATAATTTTTAAACTCACCTAAAATATACTTGAATGCTGTGAAAAATTCTTGGTGCTGATTTGGCCATTTTCTATTGTCTTAAAATTTATAATTATTTATATTTTGTTCTAAATAAGGATATGATTTCTGAATCCAGTTTCCTTCTTAGAATTTTCTTTAAATTACACTCTCAATTTCACCTTGAAGTTATTCATTATTTTATTTAGAAGTATAGACAAACATAATACAAAGAAAACAATTTTGTTTCTTTAGTCAAATTGTCATAAAAAAGAAAGGATAGTGTGATGAATGAAAAGACCCAAACTCACAGTTGGGAGACATGAGTTGAAATTCTCCGTCTTTCACTTAGTAGCAATGTGGCCTTTGGGAAAATTTATTTGAGTTACCGAGCTCTGATTTCCTAGTGTTTAAATGAGGTTTTAGGCAGTATTAACTCTAAAGTTCTTTTTAGCCTTTCAGCTTTACGATTCTGTAAAAGAGAACAGCTTCAAGAATCTTATTACCATGATGTTTAAGTTTATTATCCATGCATTTAATATTAATTAACAAAATCGATAGAGAGCTATTGTGAACTAGTGTTCACAACACTGTGAACAAGAAAGTTCCCCTTTGAAAACCCTCAAGTAAAATCTAATTCATGTTACTTTTTATCCCTTCCATGAAGGCAATTCAATAATTTTTATTACATGCTAATGGGATATGTATCAAGAATATCTGACATTTCTTTGGCCCTGTATGTTACAAGGTTTGATGCTAAAGTTGCCAGTAAACCAGCAGCTGAAGTTTTCTCTCATGTCAAGATTTCTGGCCCTGTCAAATGTGTGGTGGAAGAAACCTCACAGTTACAGCTGCTTATCATTCATGACTTGTCACCCAAGGTTAGCACCGTTCACTAGGACTAAGCGGAAGGCATGCTATAAAAACTGGTTAAAACTCACTGTAAATCAAGTCACAGCTGGTCCACTATCCCGATCTTGTGTTCTGTTTCTTCAACACTTGTCTACTTCGATTCAGTGAAGGTTAAGTTGCCATTTCGATATGGGAATAACTATGTGGATGTGTAAAAGTCTTGTTATTTCACAACGTAAAATAACAGCTACCTTATAACAACAGAGATAGGATAACGAATAATGTGGATAAATTAGCTGAAAAACTGAATTTCTTCATTTTAAGGATAAGAGGTCTAACAGATATTGAATATGTAAGAAATTTATGTTTTATATCAAATTATTGAAATATCCTCTAAATCTTACTTTTTTTGGTATTTTTGGGGGGGGGACACCCAGTGATGCTCAGAGCTTATTCCTGGCTATGAGCTCAGAAGTCACTCATGGCTTGGAGGACCATATGGGACGCTGGGGGGATCAAACTACGGTTCATCCTAAACTAGGGCCAGAAGGCTAGCGCCTTAACACTCTGCGCCACCACTCTGGTCCCTCTAAATATTATTTTTATTTACTTATTTTTTGGTTTGGGGGCCACACCCAGTGACAGTCAGGGGTTATTTCTGACTATGTGCTCAGAAATCGCTACTGGCTTGGGGGACAATATGGCATGCTGGGGATCAAACCGTGGTCAGTCCTAGATCAGCCATGTGCAAGGCAAATGTCCTACCACTGTGCCACTGCTCTGGCCTCTCTAATCTTATTTTTAAAAGGTGAATTGTGAAAATACCTACACTTACTATGCCTGGTACTCTGGACGAAATAATTAAAAAAAATTGAGAACTTCTTTTTTGTGCTGCACTGTTACTGTTATTCAATTCTGTCTCACTGAAAGTTGATTTCATGTAAGTCTTTATCTTCAAAGACATAGATTTAACTTAGGAAATTTAAGTTAGAAAGGAACTCTCCAGGTGACTTGTTGACATCATTGTTGCCTCACCCCTGATGAACTTCTGCCACCGGGGACATCATGATAGGAAAATCAGAGGATTTGCTAACATGACAGATAAGGATCGGAGATCAGGCTGTTGATATCAATGTATGTAAAGAAATACTGACTAGACTTTAGCAAAAAAAAATCAATTCCAAAATATATAACAGATAACTCCAGGTAAAGCCCTTTGTGAAAGAGTAACTGACTTCTCTTGGGTATATTCAAATAGAATGACCAAAAACAACTGAAACTATAGAACAAAGAAAGTGTGCTTTCTTTGCAGTGATTTTTATCTCCATTATGACATATGGTACCTTAAAACTTACCAGGAATAACCCCTGAGCACAGATACAGATGTAATCCCTGAGCACCAGCAGGTGTACCCCCAAATAGAACAAAAATAAAAGGTAATAAAAAGTTTTGGAAGCATCATATATCTAATATTGCATCCCATCAAAGGCTTAAACAAGGAATAAAGGTTTTTTTCTTATCTAGCCCATAACTAACCTCTCCCAATATACCTTAAAAAATCTTTGCTTCCATAAACATCAACTGCACATAAACTTCCCCTCTAACTTTTACTTTAGTACTGTAATTAAAGGGATACAATCGTTTTTAACAGTTAACCTTTCCCACTCAGTTGTATACATTGTTTACTTGTCTTCATCAAATACAGAAAATTTTTGTTTACTTAATATTTTGATCTTCTATAGACTACTTTACTGCATTTTACATATTTTTGTGCTATCTTAATTTGTTCTATCAGCTATATGCAACCTTCCAATAACAAATTTTTTTCCTACTTTTGTGCTGATCCACAAATACAAACAACTTGAAAACCAAATTCACTTCACTTCTTTTCATAATGTTTGTTTTTTGTCTGAGGCTGGTATGACTTGTTAGGCTTTATACTGAAATAGTAGAGATATATTCTCTACTTTTATGCAAAGATAATGCCTAATTAAATCAACAGAATACATTGTTCTGTCTATAAGAAGTCTGAGTGAATTCTAGAAGTGAATTGAGAAGTAAAATATATTATGAGACAATGAGCAACTTAAAGCAATTTCTGGATAATGTATGTTTAAGTTAATACTTCCAATTTCTAGGACTCATTCTCTCTGTGTGTGTGTTAAAAAACAACCAAAAATATGTCCCATGCTTGATCATGTGTTGTAATTTCTTTTGGATATTGAACCTCAGAGGAAGTTTCTATCACAAAATAGCTAAATTGATAGAAAGTCGGCCCATGTACCGCTCCATCTCTGGGGTTTCCCAATGTGGGAAGCTCATGGAGAGTGGCATTTCCATTCTTGCATAGACTCTTCTGGGGCCTTCTATGTTTTTCTTCTATTTTCCTGCTTTTTCTTCTCTTTGCCCTTCTTTTTCTCTTTGTCTTCCTTGCCTTTGTTCTCTTTCTCTGAGGACCTTTCTGCCTGACTCTGATTTCTTTTGACTTCCCGAGTTTAATTTTCATTTTATGAAACTCATTCATCCCCTAATAATTCATAGAAGAAGAATGGGGACTGAGGCAGGAAAAAAATTCCACCAAGGCATGCTAAAATAAAGGGGCCGCGTCTTCTTTTTCACCCAGTGTCCCCACTCACCTTCCAAAGTTGCATCCTTTGGCAGTCCTGAGACTCTGGGGAGATAATATTTTTGAGAGAAAAATAAGCTATTTTACATGAATACTGATCCTGTTCACCTTCACTAGCAGATGATTCAAATAAAAGAATTGGAAACAGCCTCTAAACTTTTAGAAATTCTTTCTGTAGAGTCAAGACATTTGCACAAGAAAACAATACTTAAATTTAAATTCTGCCTCTTTAAGTGTGGCATAATTTTTGTCACGATATATACTTAATATTGTAGTTGTTATGAATATCATGATAATTTCATCTTACCTTATAATGAATGCCATCCTCCCTTAACAAAGGATGGCTGGAACTTTTTAAACTAAGACTATTCTTCAATTAGATACAAGTGATTTGAAAAAAGTATGTCTGGGGGCCTGGGAGATAGCATGAAGGTAAGACATTTGCCTTACATGCAAAAGGTCATCGGTTCGAATCCCGGTGCCCCATATGGTCCCCCGTGCCTGCCAGGAGCAATTTCTGAGCATGAAGCCAGGAGTAACCCCTGAGCACTGCCGGGTGTGACCCAAAAACAAAAAAAAAGAAAAAAGAAAAAAGAAAAAAGTATATCTGGAAGAGCAAAATACCTCTCAGAAATCTACAAAATAAACGCAGTCACTTATATTCTAATTCAAATATTCATTTTAAAATTATAAATAAAATTTCTGAGATCAATCCTTTAATAAAACAAATTGGGAACAGAATTTTGTTTTAATAATTTTCAAGTTTTATATAAAAGAAAATCTTGTATTACTCAACAAATTTGCTCATTAGTGCTCTTAAAAAATCACGGTTTTCTTATCCTCTTTGAAATTGGGACATTTTTTATAAAAACCAAAACTAAAAGTATTCTTATGGGCAATTGCAAATGTTTATCACACATCCACACACATTTTTACAAATATAAGTTAAAACACACAGATGTGTGCAAATAGGAAAATACAGGACTAATTGCCAGAGAATTTGATAATTCTCATTAATCTTTGACTGAAAGTGATAGTAACAGGTCTGCATTTTAAAAGCAAATGCAGTTTGTTCACCTGTTCATTTTGAAGTTATACCCACTGGTCCTTAGGAAATACCCCTATGTGCTTGTACAGCCTTGCTGCCATGCTATCGAATCCAGGATCAAATCCAGGACAAAATCCAGGATCTAGTCCAGCTATTTCTCTAGCCTTAAAACTCTTTTTCTGGAAAAAATTTTTTTTATAAAATTCTCAATTCTATAAAGTGTAATTATTTGAAGTTTTTACTCCAAGAACTTGGTTCTTCTTCCCTTTACATTTTTCTATTCAATTTTGTGAAGGTCATTATTTTCATTTTCTGTTAAGCTACAATATTTGCTTCTAGTTTTAATAACAAATCTCCATGACAAGGCAATGTCATTTTATCAATGAAGAACAGTACAGTAATGAGTTTAGGTCCTATTTTCAGTAAGAAAGAAAATCTCTAATCGATGAAGTATACAAGAATAGAGGATCTAAGAATTTCTTTGTGCATATTACTAAACCTTTTACATTTCTTCTCTACAATTTTCCACGTTTTATGCTTAATATTCTTGTATGCCTAAAACTGCTCTATTAATAAAGTTGTTTATTAAAAAATACTTTTATTAGTGCCATAGTATAGTGGAGAGGGTATTTGCCTTGCACACAGCTAATTCTGGTTCAATCCTCAGCACTTCATAACCTCCGCTGCCCTTCCCAGGACAGGTTCTCTGAGTGCAGAGCTAGGAATCATCCCTGAATACTGAGACTGTGGCCACATAAAAATCCTTTTGTAGGGGCCTGAGAGATAGCATGGAGGTAAGGCGTTTGCCTTTCATGCAAAAGGTCATCGGTTCGAATCCCGGTGCCCCATATGGTCCCCCGTGCCTGCCAGGAGCAATTTCTGAGCATGGAGCCAGGAGTAACCCCTGAGCACTGCCGGGTGTGACCCAAAAACCACACAAAAAAAATCCTTTTGTAGATGAATATGGAATAAATTTCTTACTAGACTAAACAAAGAAATAATATGAATAGGGTCATAGCACATGCCTAACATGCAGAGGCCCTGGTTTGATTCTCAGACCCACTGGTTTCCCTGGTTCATCTGGAGTGGGAAAGTGTCAGATGTCCTGATTCTTAGTAGGTTTGTGGAGTGCACCCAATATCTTCCCTGAGAACTCTTTATGAGAATACCCACCAAAAACAGTCTTGAAATGAAATCATAAATAATAAGGTATTCAAATGGAATACATATTCAATTACATGTATTACACTTTTTTATGATGAAGTCTTTAGGGTTTACGTGTAACGCCAAATAATACAAATAGTGATGATTTAAATTATTTTTCTAGTTTAGATCACTTGGATTTCTTTTCTTGTCTACTGACTCAACAACTTTCAAAACTATATTGAATTAGAATGGTGAAACTATATACCTTTGCCTTGTACCTATTTTTAGGAGCAATGCTTTTATTAGTTTTCACTATTGTAAATGGTATTGGCTGTGATTTTGTTGTTGATGACCATTACTATCTTGAGGTATGTTCCTTCTATCCATATTAATTTTTGTAATTAATATGTATAATCTGTCAAAAGTCTTCTCTGTATCAATTCACATATGTTGATAATTATTGGTATTATGTAATTTTAATATGTTAATTGTATCATTATATGTATAATTATATTTATTTTGCCAATATGATGTTTTGCATCAGTTAATTTGTATATATTAAACCATCCTTGAATCCCTGGGTTGGAATCTATTTGATCATGGTACATAGTCATTATAATATAGAGTTGGAATTAGTTTGTTAACATTTCCTAGTGATATTTGTGATAATATTCATCCATGATGTGGCTTTAGAGGTTTTATTAGCAATATATTCCTATGCATTTAATATATGTATTATGATAATACTATCTTTACCAAAATATGTGTTGATCCTGCATGCAAATAATGAACTAGAATAAAAATAATAGTAGAGATAGCACCTTTCAAAATAGTGTTCCAAAAGACCAAATAAATACCTAGGAATTTAACAAAAGAGATGAATTATAAACACTATATCAGTATTGAAAGAAATAAAAGTGTACATTAACAATGGAAAAAATCTTTTTTACTAGGAAGCATCAATATATACCACATTTATATTTTCTTTATTCTTTATTCATTAATCTGTCATTGTACATTTGAAATGTTTCCCGGATGTAGTACTTGAAACAAACTATATATATATATATATATATACATCCCTAAAAATGAACATTTTTATGTTATTGAGGTTGATGCCTGCATAAGAAGTAGAACTGTATCATATGGATCTTACATTTTGGAGAAATTTCATTCTGTTTGTGTTTTTTTCTATAGACTGTTGAACTAGATGACATTCCCAACAACAATGAATGATGATTTAGTTTCATTAAATCCCTGTCAATTGTGATTGTTTCTTTTTACCTTTTTCTCTGGTGGAAGATATTATTTCCTTTTCATTTTGACTTTCTTTTGATGGATAACAATGACAATAAACCTATTCCAAATGCCTCTTGGTTATCCTTACAGCATCTTCATGAAAGTGCCTATTCATCTCTTTCCACTGCTTTTTAATGGGGTTATATTTGATATGATTCCTGTGTAGCAATATAAATTCCAAGTATTTCATGCAACAGCCACCAACATGAGTAAGTTTTCCCATTACAAGTTTAGTATCCAAAGTCCATAATTTTAGTTAATATTTACTTGTAAAAAATATTTGGAATTTGAGATTATACATTGCAGTAGGGTCATACAAGAAATAAGTTCTTATATGTAAATATAACAAAATGTATTTAGGGGAGAGGTGTTAACAACTACAATATTGGGCCTGAGAAATAGCAGAGAAGTTAAGGCACTTGTCTGGCATGTGACTAACTTGGGTTTAATCTCTAGAGCTACATCTGTTCACTGAGCACCATCAAGAGTATTCCCTACATACAAAGCCAGAAATAAGCCCTCAGTATTATGATGTAGATCAATCGATAGCTCAAATGATAGAAGACATGGCATAACTAAAATCCTAGGTTCAGTATCTGACACCTAGTATTCTGACACGTTTCCCCAGCACTGCTAAGCATTGTCTCGGTGATCTCACAGATTTCTGGGGAAGGGTCTTATATTACAAAAGGTCAAGCTGTTGAAAATTATAGTTCTAAGTAAATTTATATATGACTTACTTAGTGGAAAATATTAAATTGGCACTTCTCTTGAATTTATTCTAAATGCCAGCAAGATATTTTGTACAAACTGAAAACTGATTTTTAAAACTTTTATAAAATCAAAGCTATTAATAGCTAGAATTATACATAACTTCTCAAAAAAAGGACAACCAAAATCTGAAATTGAATATTTCCAATATATTATCTTAACACATAATTATTAAGATATTTTGGTTTCACCAATATGAAAGATACAGATAAGTGAAAAGAATAAAAAGCAAAGAAAAATTTTTGGCAAATGTTCTCAAATGAATGTTAATGGATATAGTATAGTGTCCTCAGTAAAGATTTTATCAACTGGGCATTGGCAGAAATAAAGAAACCTTGTCACATATATACTATTAGCAAAAAAAAATACTAAAATTTAACGTGTATATATAAAAACTGCCATGTCTTAGTAATTTTAAATGAAAATATGAGAATTTCTATAACTTAGGTTTTGGCTATGAATTTGTAGCTATGACAGCAAAACATCTAAATTAAAGATGTATTTTGAGAAAGGCCTGGTAGAAATGAAATAACAAGTTAAAGATTGGCAGTGAATATATTTTTGAAGAACATATATGATAAAGGATTTATATTAAAAACATTTTAAGGGACTCTTAAAACTCAAAAATGAAACATAAAAAACAATCCAAGAAAGAAATTGAGCAATATCTGACTTAGCAAAAGGCATTTTCTTTAGAAAAATATGTCTGTGGCAAAGAATCTTATTAAAAGTTGCTCAACATTGTTAATCACTTAGAAACATAATAAAATAGTACTATATGCCCATTAAAAAGAATTTAATAAAGAAGATAGATATGCAAAATGTTTAAACAATAAAACTCATTCAATTGCTGGTGGCAAAGTAGAAACTCCTTAAATATGTTCTTATCAGAGAAACAAATAGTTATATTCCCAGATATTTAATGAAGAGAAAACCTATACTCATAAAATATATGTAATAATATGCATGCTAACTTTAAAATTTTCAAAAGCAATTAATAAGCAAAAGCCATTCAAATGTCCTTAAAATACATAAAGATTTAAACAAAGGCATTATATCTGTAAAATTGAATGCCACTCAGCAATTAAAAAAGAAATTATTGATTTATGCAACAATTTACATGCACCTTATATATGTTGTTTTAGGTGAAATAAATAAATGCCTATAATTCATAATGCAGTTGCTCAATTTGCCTTATATTCTAAATAAAGAAAAACTATCCAGAAAATTGGAGCTGCTAATGTTTGTTAGAGGGAAGATAGAATATAAAAGAATTATGTTAAGGTGATGAAAGTTGAATATGTGTGTGTGTGTGTGTGTATGTGTGTGCCAGAGAGGAAGAGAGAAAGAGAGAGAGAGAAGAGAGAGCTCATTGTGGTGGCAGTTGTATATATCACTGAACAGTTGTTAAAATCTATGGAACTGTATACATGAAAGTTGAACTTTAAGGAAAGTGAAAAAATATGTTATTTCTTTTTCCTAGGATGAAATGTAGAGTGTGAAAAATTAATCCAATTATGAATGTGTGGCAAAAGACCACTGAATTGTGTAGGTGAACAACTGACTTAAGGAAAAATATTTGACTAGTTACTGTAAAACTAAATAGAAAAGCTGTACATAGATTTCTAGTGATACTTTTGTTTCTCGTATGAGAATTTGATATAGTAATTGAAACTATTTTACCTGAATACTATGACTGAAAAAGACAGTGAAGTTGAGAGTAAAATTTCTGTCTAGTTAATATTATGTTCCTTCCTTTTTAACATAATTTTTATTTTAATCATAGTGGCTTACATATCATTGACAATAATATTTATGTACATATTACCATAAAATCAGGGGAATTCCCATCACTGAATTGTCCTCCCTCCGCCTCGGTTCCCGTCTAACTTCCCATATCCTCCTCCCTCACCCACCGGGGCTGCCAGGGTAAATGGTCCCCTCTGTGCCTAGCTAAATACTTCGTGGTCCTACACCTATTTGGTCTTGGTACCTCCCTTATTT
>PVKC010003530.1:0-38758 GCA_004027635.1 Crocidura indochinensis | reverse complement strand
GATCAGATATTTACTGCAAGATGATGTTCATAAGATATGAATTTTAATTGTGATCATATTCATTTAAATCCCTTTGGAGAGTGCTAGAAGTTTAGTCATGGGTATTATTAATATTTCTAGAAAGATAATAGATTCCATTAAATTATTCATTATTAAAATTATAAATTAAATCATATTTAATTTATATTTAAATCTAAATTTAATTATAATTAAAAATTAAAATTTTTGTAACTAGTATGCACTTCATACTTATATATTTATAAGTAAATAGAATGCTTTTAATCTCATTCATCTATTTTAGTAATCTTATCATAGGTAAATCTTTATACTTGATAGTATTTAATAATCATTATAATATTGTTGATAGATATTATTTTAAAGAGTATAATGTAGGAACCAGAGTGGTAGCTGATCTGGCATTGATCTTCAACATCATATGGAGTTCTCCAAGCTTGACAGAAAGTGATTCCTGAGTGCAAAGCCAGGAGTAACCTGTGGCACCACTGAGTGTGGCCCTATTAAAGAATAGTATAATGTATACTGTTAATTAGAATTAGTGCCAATCCATTGCACTTGGATTTAACTATATAAACAAGGAGATATAATATGTTTAGATTGCAGTATTGACTTTTCATTGATTTCCAGCAAGTTCTGGAGAACTCAACCAGTCCGATGGAGGAGGCATTCTCATACTTACCAATTATCCCTTTTTGGAATTGTTTTTTTATTCGGGAAGTGCTCAACTCTTACTCTTGGCTCTGTGCTCAGAGATCACCCTTGGCAGTGCTCTGAGGACCATATCTGATTCTGAGGATTGAACTAGTGTCAGCAGTAGGCAAAGCAAATACCTCTATATCCCCAGTCCCTTCTCATTTGTATATTTAAATTTTTTGTTTGTTTTTTTGTTTGTTTTTGTTTTTGGGTCACACCCGGCAGTGCTCAGGGGTTACTCCTGGCTCCATGCTCAGAAATTGCTCCTGGCAGGCACGGGGGACCTATGGGGCACCGGGATTCGAAGCGATGACCTTTTGCATGAAAGGCAAACGCCTTACCTCCATGCTATCTCCCAGGCCCCTGTATATTTAAATTTTTATTTAATTAATTTTTATCATAGTGTTGATGTTTATCTTTTAATATACAGAGTTCTTGAACTCTGCTATTTGCCTTTGCTTAAATTTAAATTATTTGATTTTTTTGGATAAATCCTATTCAGTTGGACACACCACCCTGCATGTGTTGTTTGACACAAACTTTTGCTGTTAACTTGTGTAGACTCTTCCCCCACATTACTTGTTTGATTACTCTTAGTCAGTAACAAAGGAAATAAAGAATCTTTATTTTCTCTTTAAATAGTGTCCTTAAGATATTTTAAGAAGAGGGAAATTGTGATTTTAAGTAATTCAATGTAAGAAAATGATATTGTTTCAATAGAATAAAAAAAAACTTTATAAACAGAAAGTCTCACTAAAGTGAAGAATGCTTCACGTTATCAGCCTTTCTTAGACAAATAAAACACAATGAACTATTTCCACACATGAAAGACCTACTTCATAGTTTGAATAGGCTGAATATATAATTAATATAATTTTCTTTTATTCTTTTTGTCCCAAAGAGACATAATTAGAGATCTTTGTTGCAACGCATTGTGATGTTTATTAAAACAATTTCCAATTAATGCTATTGTTTCCCTAGGTGTGAGCTTCATAATTTAAATAGCAGCCTACGCTCTATGATATATTTCATGCTATGTCACTTTATAAGAGCAATCTGCTACTTTTTTTGACAGCCAGTGTCTGTTGGTTGAGTATCTTTGAAAAGAACTCATTATCAGTCTACTGAACAAAATGTACATTATAACAATAGTGCTGGATTTTAATTTTCAATGTCAGTGAATTTGTCTGCATAGGTGTGATGGATTGGTAATCAGTGGAAAAGTTTCAAGTGTTTGATGTTTCAGGAGATTAGCAGGTTGAAATAGTCACTGGTTCCCTTCATTCCCTCCATTCTTCTTGGTAAACTGGTATTCTATTTTATGAATAGTGCTATATTAAGGGTAGATTAAAGGGGAAATTTTGACATGTTTCTACAACTAGAAGTCATCTTTTAAGAAACAAAAATGGTAGTCATGCAAATAACTTTTTATAAACATCATTAACAAACATCATTTGAGAATTTAGGGTGAATGACATATTATTTTATATGATTTTCATTAATCTTAAAAAATTCTCCACTGTTTTGTAATGTTGCAGTAAAATTCATATCCTGTGAGAAGTCAGCATATGGAAAAAAGTGAAACAAAACAAAAGCATAATGAGAAAGATTAGAAGAACAGCATCCTGCCAGATGACCCAAGAATATTTTCAGACAAACAATACTAATCACTGACATTCATGGCAGATTATTTGCACTTTCTAGTGTTGGTTTCTATATGGATAACTCAAATTATTTCAGCTATGAGAAGGTGAAATTATGTTAGTGTCAGATTGAAACCTCATTTGAAATAGTTTCACATTCCACAGTGATTAATGAATGAAATTTAAATTTAATGTGAGAAGAGAGAGATGTGAGGACAATAAAATAGCATGGACACCAGTACGATTATTGTATTTTCAGTACTTTTTGAGACTATTCCTTTTTGCTCCACATCACATGTAAATTCATGCTATGTGGTCTGTGTAATTTATCTGCCATATATAAATAAATACAAGCCTCCTAATCATCCACATCAGAAAGTGTTCTTACACTAAGTTAAAAATGATATTCAAGTTTTATGTTAGTACTGTCTTCTTTTAGAAAACTGCAAAAATATTTTTTATGAGGTAAATATATTCTCTCTGTCATTTCTCATCAAAATGATTTTTCCTAGTTGGGGTTTCCTGATAGTGGAAGGCAATGCTGATTTACTTATTAAATTTTGTAATCCTCTTGGCTTGTGTTTATAGCTTAATATATCAACTTGTTTAAAATCTAAAGCTACATAAGTACTGTTATAAATATTATCACTCAAGTAAGGACTCCAGACAATACTTTCAATACCTCTGCTTGCAAACTTTTTACATTTCTTAATTATAAAATTCTGTATTTGGTAATTGCCATACTTATTTTGATAATTATCATAGCAATTCTCATATATTATCATTGGTATTTCCCAATATCACTGTTTCCTGGTATTTCTTTGTCTCTTGCTTTTTTCCTTACTAATATTTCTATAAATTAATTAAAAATAAACTCATTTAGAGATTAAATCCATTATATCATAATTTGTATTGGACTACTTCAATGGCTTTCTTTAATCTCTAGCATAAAATTTAATCCATACAATTATATATAATAACCCCTCTCTAGCTATACCATTAATTCTGTAAGGCCAATCAGGTCAAAAAATGTCCCTTGGATTTTTCACTTGATGAATTTTTCTCTCTTATTCTATATTACCACTCTGTTCACTTACTCAGTACACAGACACTGTTATTTAACTGAAATAGAGTTACTCTGGAAATCCTTTCATAATTACTGCAATTGAATTAAACTTCTTGTGCTTCACTAGTAAAACCCCACACATCTTTTAATTTAGTTAAAATTTGTTATACCTTAGGTAGCATAGTTATATGCTAATAGTATTATGTCTATGATTTTGATGCATAAAATTAGTGTACTTTACCACTACCAAATATTTACGATCCTCCACCAATGTCCTTTCATTACTTTTACCTCTTTCCTGAGCATCTAGACTCTGTTAGAATGCTAATTTTTCAGAGTTAATGATCATTGAAGTTTCTTGAGTAGTTATCTTTAGGTAGTATTTGTATCTTATTATGCTTTTCTTCCCAGCAGAGTCAACAATAAAATAAACCAACAGTAAAATCTATTGAAAAGATAAATATGCAAGGTTTAAGAATTACTAAATATAGATATTTTTTAAAATGTGATCAAAGACATACATGAAAGAACTCAATCTCAAATGTGCAATGTTAAGCTTAGGATAACTGATAAGTAAAGTATATGTATGTATACATATATATGTGTGCATTTGTTAAGGGATGCAGCAAGAATGTGAAAGAATGTAGGAAGTAGGAATGTATTGGCTTTTCTATGACTAAATATGACAAATACACTATTCATTGTGGCTTAAACAAAGCAAGATTTAAGGTTTTAATCTTTTATCCAAGGGCTCAAAAGTGGCTCACCTACATTACAATCATCAGGATCACTAGGAAACATAGAAAGACAGAAGGGAGATTGTCAAGAGACTATGTAAGTGAAGACTAATCCTTTCAATTTAAGAAGCTATGTGAAGCTATGGCCAAATTATATGCAACTTGATTAAATAATTATGTAACTTGATTAAATATCTTTTATTTTACTTATTAAATTGAAGATGATTATTTTTTATTCTTTTGAAACATCAGTAAGCAAATTAGCAGACATTGTGTTTCAGTGAAACCTTATAGATTAGCCTATTAATCCATTTAATTGTGCATAATTAATTTTTTCCACTCAATTCCATATATAAAATATTCAGTACAGCTTGCCAGTATTATTTACTCAAGGATATAGATAAATACTCTGCCAAGATCTGTCCATTGTCAGTAGGCATATAAAGAATATAAGGGAATATAAGAGAGCCAACCAACCCTCTAGACTAGAAGCTCATTACTTAATGTAGAAAGCAAGTCAATAGGTATTTTTATACTAAGTATTACATCCATGAGGAAATATGTCTAAGAGTTTTAGACCCTTCTTTCTGGACTAAGTTCAATATGAGGAGGAGAGGATACAACCAGACTTCTATGAAAGAAGTGACTGCTTGGGGAGAGTTTGGGGAATGAGACAAGTTCTCACCTGCTGATTGAACAAGCATATAGTAAATGTTGGTTTAAGGTCTAGTACAAAACCAGTAAATCCCAGTTCTATTTTAAAGCTATATTGAGCATGATGTAAGCCACTAATTTTAAAATATTACTCATACATGGGACCGGAGAGATAGCATGGAGGTAAGGCGTTTGCCTTTCATGCAGAAGGTCATGGTTCGAATCCCTGCATCCATATAGTTCCCCGTGCCTGCCAGGAGCAATTTCTGAGCATGGAGCCAGGAGTAACCCCTGAGCACTGCCGGGTGTGACCCCACCCCCGCCCCAAAAGATATTACTCATACAGGGGCCAGAGCAGTGGTGCGAGTGGTAGAGCATTTGCCTTGCTTGCGGCTAACCTAGGACAGACCACAGTTCGATTCCCAGGGTCCTATATAGTCTCCCAAGTCAGGAGCGATTTCTGAGCACCTAGTCAAAAGTAACCCCCCCATTGTCACTGGGTGTGGCCCAAAAACAAACAAAAAAAGATATTACTCATACAATTTAATTTTCTTTTAAAAACCATTAATATCTTGGACTAGTGAGATATTGCTGTGGGTAATATTTTAGTGTTGCATGCTGCTAACCTAAATTTAATATCCAGCACTACCTATAGTCCCTCAAGCATTGCCTAGATGATTCCTAAGTATATAGCCATGAATAAGCCCTGAGCACAGCACGGTATAGCATCCAAAACAAAACAAAGCACTTTTTAATTTCTGGAGCAGAAAAGCACAATATTATTTAATGATATAGATGCTAGTGATCAGCTTGATTTTTTAGACAGCTGAGTGATTATTATTGAATATGATATAGGTAACAGAAAAGTATGATGAAATGTAGGTGAAATATGTGTTTGAGATATTGGGAGGATCTCTGAGTGGAAAGGAAAAGTGGTCAGTGTGATAAACAACCATAGGGGTCAAAACTAAGATTAAAAAAAATAAAACAAACATGAATTTCTTTATTCATCTCACAATGAATTATTGATTAATAATTGTGCTATATGCTAGAAATACAATGCTTTAATTCCACTAGCTTTCACATGTTCGAACAATAATCAGAGACATAAAAATGTTTCAAGATGCATTTAGAACTGGAAAAACATATTACTTTCGAACTGCAGAGAAATAATTTCAAATGAGCAGGTATGAATCATCATGAAATTTGATGCAAAGACTTTTGAAGAAAAGTGATAGAAAAAGAGGGACTGAAAACAAGTTCAAAATAAGCATGTAGAGATGTAGAAGAACAGTCAGAAGGATTAGACTGGTTTCTATATTTAGAAGCAAGATCAAGAGGGTTGAATAGATCATATCAATGCTTCTGTGCACTTACGATCATAGAAAATCTACTATGAAATTGAAACTTAAATCAGTCTGTATCAGAACCAACTTGAATCCCAGAAGAACAAAGTTTCTACAGTAAGGGACAAAAGGATATCAATAAGATGCTCCACAAGAAAAATAAAATCACCATGCAACAAAGTGCAATCAAGAAAATCTTTCAAAGTTATGGTGGAACTTTATCCTGGGGTTGGGTTTTTCTATGAACTCTTCTATATTTACAATATTGGAATTGGATGCAAGAAAAAAAAAGCGAGCCATATAAATAGGAATTAGAATCACTGGAGAAATCCATTCTTGTAGTCAGTGTGCTGACTGGGATCCTTTTCTCCACAGTAAGACAATGCATAGAGGAGGGGCAAATTCCAATGGAGAGTTCCACCCACCCACCTCTTGCTGAGCTACCTGCTGGTGGAGAGAGAATAAGAGGTCTAACTCCTGAGGGAGTTGATTCCTGTCCACCATAGTTAAATGTTAACACACTAACCACACTCCTACAGACAGAAAGATCCACATAGATAGGAATCGCAAAACCCTGGAGCTTAGCACTGCTCTGTTCAAAACTGCCTGTGGCTAGCCAGACTGTTAATGCTTATATGTTTACAACTTTTCTGTATGCACTTTCTGTGAAAAATAACGTAGACCAACTGAAAGCAATTGGTTCATTAAAAAGTCCTAAAAATAATATCCACTTTAATAGATACCTCATAAAAAATCCCTTATAAATGTGCTCAATATAGTCTCTTAATACAGGTGACATAGACTATGATTCTGCTCTTTGTTTCTCATGTGATGTCTATTCTTTTACTTATCATTTTGCTACAACTTTAGCTAATTTCATTAAAGACCCCTATAGAAGAAATGGAGGTATTTAATAAGATAGAAAAGGACCAGTTGCTAAATTTGAATAGTGTTATTTAAAATTCAGTTATTGCTTAAAACATTTCCAGAAAAAATCAGCATTTTGTGAGCAGCTATATTTTTGGTCTAGCAGGAGTAATGTGATATAATGTGCTACTAAAATGCTATTAAAATAGAGCTTCTAGGTTGTGTAATTTTTCTTTTTTTTTTTTTTGTCCCCAGATTCACAATACAGACCCTGCAAGGGTCTGGGTTGAGGTGCATATGGGGTGCATTTACTGTACCTCCTCTTTCTATACAGTCAGTGTAAAGAACACAGCCTGTGATAAGAATTGGGAGGCCATAATTTTTCAGTGTATATAAAATATGTGTAGTCTTACTGCTTGCTGTTCTAACAAATATCAGTGATTCAAAATGAAATATAATAGACTTCTTAAAAGGATAAAACTTATTTGTGGGAACAATAACTTTTAAATCTGGTTTTATAAAAGATGAACTGTTAAGTCTAAACATGAGAGACATAACTCAGAAATCTTGTTTATAGACATTTAGGCTGAACCACAACAGGAGGGAAATATTAATTTATTCAGATTGTGCTCAAGTTTAAGATAAAAGGAAAAACTGATTTCTGCTGTTATTTCTAGTGTTAAAGTGCAACCACAAAGAAATAATTTCGAGATGCTCTGTGAAAGTAGTAAGAATGAAATGAAAACGAAAATATTTTAAGAGAGTGAACCATTTCTCAAGGGCAGAATTTTCAAAGAAGATTTAGATGTTCAGTCTTTAGTGTGGACGTTTAAACTTTTTTGCTTGGCTTTGAAATTGTGCCTATTTAAAACTGACTTGTGCCATTTTAGAAAGATCAATACAGTTGAGAAGGTGAATATTTTTTCAAATTAATGGCAAAGTCAGAAGGTCCTGATATTTCTGAGACAAAAAATCAGAAGTTTTGGAGGTATAATTTTAGAGAAATGTAGAAATTCATTAGTACCAACTATTTTTTTTTTACTTACATTTGTTTGAAAGAGATAACTTAGCTTGTAGAGAACTTAAAATGACTGCTATGTATGTATTGTCAAAAGACTTAATTCAGATTTTATATTTTAATATTTTGAGACTATACTAGATCATCTGTGCCTGTTCAGAGGCATGAATCTATAGAACTTTCCTAATAATATGCTTGGATTTTCTCAAAGACTGAAGAAGGATGATAGAAGAATGTTCAGCAAGAAGGTAAAATTTAAAGTATCACATTTCTGTAAAAAAATAAATTGATATCTATATAACTATAACATATTATCAACCTTTAGTGTAGACTAGAATTTTCTCAATTTTAAAACTTAGTGCATCCTGGTTTTACTATGTCTTGGATAGTGTTGAAACCTAAATATACATAAATGCCTTTAAATTAATAATAGAGGGGCCAAAGCAATAGCCCAGTGGTAGGGCATTTGCCTTGCACACAGGTGACCCGGGGAGGACCTGGGTTCGATCCCGGAGACTCATATGGTTCCCCAGCCAGGAGTGATTTCTGAAAGCATAGCCAGAAACAAACCATAAGCTTCACCAGGTGTGGCCAAAAAAAACAAAACCAAAATCAACAAAACAAACAATAGAGAAACACTTTTTTTGCTTGTTTGTTTTGGGGCCACATCCTGTGGTGCTCAGGGGTTCCTTTTGGCTCTGTTCTCAGATCACTCCTCATAGGTTCAGGGGACCATATGCTATGCCAGGATTGAATTAGGGTCGTCATTTTGCAAACAAAGGGCCTACCTGTTGTGCTATTGCATCACTCCCTAGAGAAAAAGTTTTAAAATAGTGCTTTTAAAAGTGATCATTTTTCCTTACTACTTACTTACTAGAGTAAGTAAAGTTTAATGATTATAAAATATTAAGGTAAGGCTGGAGAAATAGAACAATGGATAAAGACTGACCTAGATTTAATCCCTGGCACCTGTTATCATCTCACAAACCCCATTGGAGCAATCCCTGAGCTAGGAGTAAGTCCTGTCTGTGCACTGCTGGGTGTGACTTTAAACAAAACAAAACAAAAATAAAAGAAAATCTTCGATACTTTTCTGTTGTTATTTTATTTTTCATTGAATAACTGTGAATTACAAAGTAATTTATGATTAAGTTTCTGTCTTGCAACGTACTAACATCAATCCCTTGCCAGTGTTCGCTTCCCTCCACCAATTCCCAATCAATTGATCTATTTCCTCCCACCCCTACCTCAATGGCAAGCACTTGATAACTCATTTTAACACTCCGCTTTTCTCTACCATTGTCATATTGTACCCTCCCCTGACATATTCTGATTCTATGATTTTTATCTAATAACACTACTTGAGATGTTTTAACAAGACACCTCTAATCTCATTTTCCCCTAGATATGGTTCACAATACCTAGTTTCTTTTTAATAGCTCTCTTTATTCTTGAAGTAAAATCAATTAACTTGTTGATTTGATATATTTTACTTAAAATAAATATAAGCTAACATTTTATTTTATTAGACATTTGTCAATAACATAAATATATAGTAATTGACTAATTGATCTATTAATTATAAAAATCAAAATAATACAGAACAAAATATGAATTAATATATAGTACTAGTGAACAGGACTATTCATTAACAAGTAGCACATGACTTTCTTTTGAGTAGCTGGGAAGTAAATATAAGGCATATGTGTTTGGATATAAATGTAATACAGGAAAGAAAATAGTACTTCAGGATAAGATAGGCCAGTTTAAGGTAGTTCAAAAGAAGATTAAATTAAGGGGCCCGGGAGATAGCATGGAGGTAAGGCGTTTGCCTTTCATGCAGAAGGTCATCGGTTCGAATCCCGGTGCCCTATATGGTCCCCCATGCCTGCCAGGAGCAATTTCTGAGCATGGAGTCAGGAGTAACCCCTGAGCACTGCCGGGTGTGACCCACAAACCACAAAAAAAAAAAACCCAGAAGATTAAATTAACTACATATTGGCTTAGTATTTTATTTTCATTAACTTCATGTTGTAACCAGGAATCATTTCAAATATTTCGGAGGAAAGAATATATAATTGAAACGGATTAAAAGAAATTGTATTTGGGCAGGTGAGATAGTATAGAAGAGGGTTGTACTTGCTTTGCAAGTGGCCAATTCTGATTCAATATTCAGCACCCCTTATGGTCCTCTAAGTAGAATCAGATGTGAACCCTGAACACAGAGTCAGAAGTAAGTCCTTAACACAGTTGCATGTGACTCAAAAAAATGATGCAGAGAAAGAGTTGGAAAGAAAGACAGAGAGGGGCCAGAGTGGTGGCACAAGTGGTAGAACATTTGCCTTGCATGCACTAACCTGGAACTGATCACAGTTCGATTCCCCAGCATCCCATATGGTCCCTCAGCTAGGAGTGTTTTCTGAGTGCATAGCCAGGAGTAATCCCTGAGCATCACTGGGTGTGTCCCCCCCAAAAAAAAGGAAAGAAAAGAAAAAGAGAGAGACAGAGATTGCATTTATTTACTCTCTTCTGAATAAGCCTGGACCTAAGGCATCTTGTTTCTAGGTACTGACACCTAGTTATCTTCTGCTATATCCTTTAAAAAATATTTTCTTATAATGTGTGGTCAAGTGTCAGGGTGTCTGTGAAGAAAGGAATTCGGTCAAGTTATTATCTTTCATCTTTCAGTCATCTTAGTGTCAAGCATATTTCCCAATTACTAGTAGAAGTCCTGCAAGGCTGAACATTAGAATCATTTCAAAAGGAGTTCTAAGGGTAAAAGAAAAAGAAATATAAGTAGGACTTTCCCTACTTAAATACTTAAAGGTATTTAAGTAATTTAGGTGCGTTCTAAGTTGGTTTAAGGTACACAACCGAATGCTTACTGTTGCCGTCAAATTTCATACTGGACAAACGAATCCCTGTGAACAGACATATTTATTAAACTAATGTTCTGAAGGAAAATATGTGCACATTTCCCACAGATAAACATTAATTTCCAGAAATGGTAAATTCAACCTCTGCTGAGAAATGAAAGATTTCCTTTGTAGAAGTCCCATTTCCCTTCCCATGCTGTCAGTATATTAGTAACTTTGTACTGAGTCACAAACTACAAAAACCTAATAGCTTAACATGAAAAACTATTTGCTTATTTTTCTTTGCCTTGATGATATGTATGATGATAGTTCAATAATCACTGATGTCAGTGTATATGACCATTTTGATCTCAATTTATTGGATTGTGTTTCAGTCCTCTTTCTGCTGTCAGTTGGTAGTTCAATTGGGACAATATTAATGATAGCCTCGTTCTAATGTTAGTGGTAACAGGAATAGCAGAACTATCAGCATTGTCTTTCTCAACTAGGATTATCTGCTCATGTCAAGCATACAGCTGTTTTCATCATCCAGTGAAGCTGGTCACGTCATCTACACAACTGCATGTCTCTTCTGTAAAATGTTTCACATCATATGGCTCAGCACATCTGGTCAGATCATGCAACAGACCAATTTAGTAAGATTTAATGCCTAGAATCAGAAGGATTTTTAGAAACAAAAAAGCAAGTTTCAAAGAACAGGCATTTTAATCCTTCTGCCAGTGTCACACTTGCTAAATTATCAAAAGACAACAGAAGTCACATGACCAATCTAGACAGAGGAAAAATCTATCATTAATGGAAGGATCAGCAGTTATGTAGAAAAGCTGTAGATGTCTAGAGGAGAATTTATTGCTATTTTAAAATTCCATATGACCTGGCTTTGTTCAGAGTGGAAATTGATAATTTTTCTTACTTATGAAAAAAACTCATTACTATAAATTAGCTATTCTCTTTTCAAGTCTAAGAAGGAATTAAAGAGACAATTACTATTTTTCTTTTCCACTTAAGTCCTTTATTTATTTATTTATTTAGTTTTGGGGCCACACCCGGAGGTGCTCGGGGATTACCCCTGGTTATCTGCTCAGAAATAGCTCCTGGCAGGCAAGGGGGATCATATGGGACGCTGGGATTTGAACCAAGCACCTTAGGTCCTGGGTCAGCTGCTTGCAAGGCAAACACCGCTGTGCTATCTCTCCGGCCCCAGCCCTTTAATATAATGATTAATTAAAAATCAAATTTAGGTATGATTACAAGTGTTTAAGCTTTTAGTATTAATGTAAAAAAATTACTGCTCACCATCACCACCAAAGTTCCCATGACCCTCTGTATTTTCCTTGTATCAATTCTGGTACTCTCTTTATCCTACTTCCCCCCTTTCCCACTCTTTTTTAATAAGTTTTTTTGGGTGGGAAGTTACAGGTGGTGGCACTCAGTACTTACTCCTAGATCTGTGCTCAAGGTTAGCTCCTGGAAGTGCTCAGTGAACCATATGGAGTGTTCAGGGATTAAGCCTTTTTTCCTTTTATTTATTTTTGGCCACACCCAAAATTTGCTTAGGACATACTCCTGGCTCTGTGCCTAGGATCACTCCTGCTGAGATGTGAGGCATAGGAGCTGCAAGGAAGCGAATCCAGGTCAGCTCTGTGCAAGGAAAATACTCTACCCTCTTTACTATCTCTCCAGTCCTGACAATTATTTTCTTATTCAATTTCCCTCTATTAATGAGGAATGGTTGAGACTAGGTATAAGAGTTACAATTTATATTCATTGCCACTATTATTTATAGAGTCAATATTTGCACGTTTCATGCTTCATATTGCCAAAGCAATGCACTTAAGATTAAAATTAATAGTTAGCTATGTAAACTACAATTTTATTATTGTTATTTTTTTTCAATTTTTAGTTTGTTAAAAAAAAAGCCTAGTGGGGCTGGAGAGATAGCATGGAGGTAAAGCATTTGCCTTGCATGCAGAAGTTCAGTGGTTCAAATCCTGGCATCCCAGATGGTCCCCTGAGTCTGCCAGGAGCGATTTCTGAGCATGGAGCCAGGAGTATCCTCTGAGCGCTGCCAGGTATGGCCCAAAAACTAAAAAAAAGAAAAAAAAAAGCCTAGTAATGCCATAGATCTTTAGCAAAATAGAAATATCACTAACATAGAAAATTGACACACTGAAAATATATCAAAAATTTTGGCTTAAAAAGTCATCTCCTAAAGTACTTATTAAAAATCAAATGCATTTCTAAAGCCTGATTATTGGGCAAATGGAGTGTGTAGATAGAAAATAATTCTTTGGTACAAAGAAATATAATAATATAATATAATATAAATTATAATATAATATAGTTTAATATAATATAATATAGAAAATTATAGGAAGAAAATAAAAGAGATCATGTGATATATTTGCTTACCAACTGTGAACTCTTACATAACCAAATCCTGCGTGCACATTCATCTAATTTGGTTTCAGATTCACATTTTAAGTATTATTTATTATATGCCAAAACATTTGCAACTTTTCCTCTTATATCCCCAATTCTTTTTTAAAAAATAATTTAAAAGTTAGAAGAATTTTCTGGAATTAGGAAAAGTTGTTTTCATGCCAGTAAAGACTCTCATCTCTCTAGGTTGTTTATTGTGCTTTTTGAGGGGGCCAACATTATCAAATCACCTATAAAGACACAAGCGTCACTACTGAAATATCGTATTATGATCATTTTTTCTTTCTTTTCTTTGAAGAGTCAAAGTATTTTCTATTTTTGTATTTCTCATAAATATTTTTTCATGGGGGATCCTAAGCTAGTGGTGCTCATAGGCTACTTCTTGCTCTGTGCTCTGGTTTATCTCTCATTGGTGCTTGGAGTTTGCTCCTAGTAGTGCTCAAGAGATGGTGTGATACCAGAGGTAGGACTCAAGAGTTCCCACAGGCAAAGCATGCACTCAGTTCATCTAGTTAACTTTTTAGTCCATTTTGCATGTCTTTTTAAAAAAGCAAATGTTCATAGAAAAAATGGTGAAATATACTCAGTGGCAAACAGTCCAAATAAAACTTTTCAATAATGGTTCCAAACTTTTCAGTAACAGTACAGAATCTTTACTTGTTTTGTATTGTACTGTATTATTGTTATATATTAAATATCTGCAGATGTTTTATTGCATGAAGAAATGTTTAGAAAATGAGTATGTTGAGCTGGTTAGGTTTGTGGTCAATTCTGTTGTAGAGTACACTCATTTAGTGCCCACACAGTATTTCACGACTCAAGTAGATCTTAGCAAATTGTACAAAAATAAAGTTTTAAGTGAACAAGTGTATTTCATAGAGTTTTCTGTGAGAAAGTCCTCTGTACATGCTAAGACCTCCTTGGATATCTAAGTTGGCATTTTTCTGAAAGATAAAGTTCTTTATAGAGGGAAAAATGCTATTTCACAAATTCCTTTGGAATGTTTGATTGTCTGGTTGAACAGAATACCCTAAGCTCCTTACTCTTCTGTAATTGTTGGTAGCTAGAAATTAGCCTCTTAGCCTCTGACTTTTTGTAGTCTGATTTTATTTTCAGTTTAATTGAGAATTAATCAACAAATAACACTCTATTAGTTTGATATGTACAAAAATGATCTAAGTATAAAGTCATATGATACACCAGTAAGTTTAGATCTTGTATTTTAGTTTTTATATCTTTCTATTGCCAGTAATTGAAAATGGGGCATAAATACTTCATTGGAAAACACACTTGTAGGTATTGTTGAAACTAATTTGGTGTGTTTTTCTTTCTCTTTATGATGACTCCACATGAATGTATTCTGTGTTCGATTTTTCGGTGTCCATTTGTCGCATTCTAAGCCAGAGGGGGCAGTTTTAACAACAAAATGTCTAGACCACTCTGTCACAGAGGCATTTTATGTTCTAGGATCTAGTTTCCCCTGTACATTTGTAGGCAGCTCTTGCTTTTATCTTCTCAGCTAAATTAGTTCCTGTATGTTAAAAAAGGGGAAGTGGTGAGCCGCCCCCACGGAAGGCTTTATTTGGTTTTTAAAAGCGGGTTTGTTACAATCCTGCTGTGGCTATTATAGGAGTCAATTTTAGCACTTTGAGCTGTGTGTTTTCCAGAGGAAGTGTTTAAAGAAGAATTTTGCAGAATGTCGTAGGTTACCATCTCAGCCTTGCAAGGTTTTAAAGGTCAAGATATGTGTTGTTGATTAAGTTTGGAAGAATTCTTGGGTAATCCAAGTGACAGGAGTTAATAGGGAAATGTAGCAAAGTCAATGCATTTCCACGCTTTCTTGTTCCTGTAATACACTATTCACTCTCTACACTAAATAATTCTTTGCTTTTTTCATCTGAAAACTTTATTCTCAATAACTCAAAAGACTTCCCCAACTCTTAGTGGATGCAATTTTTCATGAACAACAAGACACTGTTACAATGATAAAAAAGCATGCTGATAAATGTCTTCATATTTCTTAAATTATGGATTTATGTGACATATATTTCCATATATGCAAAATTCCTTGGTGATAAAATATTGGTGCTTGTTTAGTGCATGTATTATTGCAGTGATGTATTGCAACTATGATATTATAAACTTAAAATTCATAAAAGTAAAAATTCCAAAAAGACTAACATTTTTGACATTGAAAGATTTCTGTCAGACAGGGGTTGGTAAGGAGGGAGAGGGCCATTGGTGATGGGAATGTTGCACTGGTGAAGGGGGGTGTTCTATTTATGACTGAAACCCAATTACAATTATACTTGAAATCATGGTGCTTAAAGATTTTATATTAAAAAAAGGAAGATACATTTTTTAATTAATGCTAAATTTATGTCATAGTTTTCAATAGTGTTCTTCAAAAATTATTTTAAGTTCTGAGTTAACTTTATGTATCTCATCAAGATATTAGCTATTTTGATAGCATAAGAAAACTTATATCTGAAAATATATGATTACCTCAGGTCCCTAGAACATGGTAGATATTAATATGTATAGACTATATGCTAAATAATTCAGTGTGTTGAAAATACTGATTATCTTTAAAGAAATAGTAACTCTGTAAGGCCCAAATATACCTTTTCAAGAAGATAAAAATAATTTTTTTTCAAGTTGTTTTTTGTTGTTGTTGGGGTTTTTTGTTTGTTTTGGGGACACACCTGGTGGTGTTCAGGGGTTACTCCTGGCCGTCTGCTAAGAAATAGCTCCTGGCAGGCACGGGGGACCATATGGGACACCGGGATTCAAACCGACCTTACCTTTGGTCCTGGATTGGCTGCTTGCAAGGCAAACACTGCTGTGCTATCTCTCCGGGCCTGATAAAAAGAAATTTTAAAGAAGCTCAAAGAGTTGGTAATTGATCCCTTACTCAGAGGTCACCCACCTCTGACCTGAAGGATTCATCACCACACCTTTCATTTCTCTTTCCAAAATATTAATTAGGGGAAAAAGGTTTTTGCTAGCAGTTTTTTTTTAACCAGTTAGAAATTCACCTAATAGTAATTATTATACACTTAATACGTTTTTGTTTTGGGCCAAATGCTAAATATCTTGCAAGTAGTTATCAAGGTCAGAAAATTGGAATAGAGCAAAATCATAGTGTTTAAGTTGGAAACTGCAGAAATAGGCAGGCAGTATTGTAAACTGGTGTATTGCAAACCTCCTTTTAAGTTAGGCCTTTCCAACTGTGTGCTCTTGTCATTTAGTATCACTTTTACTTCTGTCCCTAGCCACAGTATATTCCCATAGTTCAGCAGATTCCTACCAAGCCGACTCCAGCAGAGTTCCTCCTTTATTGCTAATCTCTCTGAGTATAACTCAAGATTTCACATCCTGCATCCGGACTGTAACATTTTAATCTGCTGTCCCCATTTCCTATGCTAATCTTTTATTTTCAATTCTAGCAATGAGAAACTATCATTTATTCAGTATCACAATTAGTACATTTAATTTTTTGTTTCATGCAACAGTGTTACCTTTCTCTTTTACTGCTGGGAAATTCCTCAGAATTAGAATTCCTCTTTTTCAAAGTCAGCTAAGAAATATTGAGAGCCAGTACTTTTGTTACAGCTTTGAATTATAGTCAACATGAAAAATAAATCAATGTGCCCCATCCCCAGGGTCGCATTTCTGAGTCTGGTTATTTTCCTCAAGACAGTCTTAGTAGAGGTCTATAGTATCCTCTACTTACAAAGAACTTTTAAAATTATATTTGATATTTTTCTTCTGATTCTAATCTGTCAGGGATTTCAGTTTTCTTCTTTTTTTTGTGTGTTTCAAAACTCACAAATTTATCCTTTTTTATTCATTTTTCCCACTGGTGGTTAGAATCATATGAAAATATTTATACTTAGCATTTGGAAAAGAGGTTAGACCACATCTAGTGGTGCTCAGGGACTACTTTCTGGCTCTGTGCTCAAGGATCTCTTTTGGTGGTCCTTGGAAGATCTTCTGCAGTGCTGAGATCAAAGCAGGGTTAACATATTAATCCTTTTACTATCTCTCTTGTCCCTTTGATGTAGCTTTTTTATTGTTGTAATGTTGTTTACAAGATTATATATGTTTTAGACATAAATCCTCATATCTTCAAAATATTATCACCTTGAAACTCACCTCAAATATCACCAATCAAAAGCTCACCAATCAATATCTCTAACCACAATCTGGTGGGTTCCTTCTCTCTGGGTTTCCCATTGTACTTGTATCTTTGTTCTGCAAAGTCCAAGGTTTGGGGATATTTTATTTTCTTCTTATTTGGCTTTTTGTTTTGCTTTCTATATCTTAAGTGAAATCATGCATGTTGACTAATGGCTAATAATGCATAATTTAAGTAATTTTCTCCCAAAACTCAATAAAAAGCTTACTAAAATGCATCTACTAATTACAGAAGCTAATATCCTCTTGACCTACAATTTCAAGTTGTTCAGCATGTAGATAAATGTGAAACTACTGAAAATAAGCAGTTTTATTGCTTATTAATATATGCAGTCCACTTTGACCAGATTAACTTTCTAGTCCCAATTAATTAAGATGTTTCTCAATCTGAACATGTCTGAACTATTACTTTTTGATTATTTTTCAATTTGGTCTTTCTGTGGAAGCTATTTATTTAAAAATATTTTTTGCAAATGCCCATATTAAAAATATGTATTCTGTAATTTAACTTTAATTGTTTATAAATTGTCGTGTATCTTTGCTTTCCCCAAAACTCAATATTTAGATAACAATTACCTGAATGTTTAAATTAAGTGTGATTGTAGAATTATGAAGTGCTCCATAATCATCTTGGCTTAAATTTCTATTAAGATTCTCACTCTCAGATTCCAGAGTACAGTGAGTGAGGAGAAGTAAAGAAATTTAGTGAGGGAGAGAAAGAAATATGAAAGGAGGGCGAGGCAAGATCCTAGAAGTCTTAGGTGCATTGGTGGTGTTAAGAAAGGACAGCACTAAATATCCAAGTCAGAGTCAACAACAATGAAACATTAGACTCAACTTTAACATCCCCAAATAAAAATGGACCTGTTATGCTGGCAGGCTGGGGTGGGGAGGTGGTGGAATGGGGTGCACTCTGGGAACAGTGGTGGAGGGAAGTCAACACTGTTGGTGGGATTGGTTCAGAAACATTGTATGTCTAAAACCCAACTATGAATAACTCTGTAAATGACAATGGTTTAAATATTTTTTAAAAAAAGCTTACTTTCTCTCTCTTTAATGTCTTCTGTATTTTGAGAAAAGGAAAAAAGTGATCAACTTGCAAATATTTGCATTTACCTATACTAAGTGATCAAGAAGGTTCATGTTAGAATGCCACACTTTCAAATTGTCTTTGATGTATTCTACCTCTAAAATAAATAGGATGATTAGAAGTGACCCATACATTTCTTTGTTCATATTAAAGAACATTGTTAACTTGAGTTTCAGTTATCTTTAAAAAAAGTTTCAGCCAATAATATGCTTTGTTCACCATACATTTGAAAGTTATAAGGTCCTGGACCATTTCCTTAGATGTAAATCTGGGCAATTAGGACAAATGAAAGTTGTTAAAAGACAGTAGTTCCCTCCTGATTACTTGTGAAGTATATATATATATATATATATATATATATATATATATATATATATATATATATATATATATATATATATATATATATATATATTCTCACTACTGTGGTGGTGGAGGTGGTGGGGTGGTGGTGGGGGCAATAGTCTCATGGCTTTGTTTCCTGCTCAATAGATTGCCTGGTTGACAAGCTCAGGGTGTGACTTTGCTCATTTCCTTTTGTCACTTCACAAAGCTCTGGTTTGTTTTCTTTATCTAAGACCTCTGAGCTACCTAGCTAAGCTTGGCTTCCTGTGCAATGCTGTTCACTATATATCCATGGTCCCTGCTCAGTTGGGAGAAAATCACCCAAAGGACTGAAAGTTAACTGAGCTTTTAATGACTTCCTCAAACTTCTTCTCACTTATGTGCCAGTGCTGATAACAGCCAGAGCAGAGGATAAGATAGTGACTCAAATATTTAGTTAGATTTTAGCCCAATAAAAAATATTGCTGTCTGATGTTGCATGAAAGAGTAGAAATGGAACGGAAAAAAAATCAAAGAAAAATATTTACTACTGGATCTACTATTGTGGTTTTATAATAACTGCCTGCACATTTGGGAAGAATTCAGAGTTTGACATCCTTTAATTGTAGCTTTTTTGGCTGAACTCCCTTTTATTCTATGGGTCATTGGGAGGATGGAGAAATCTAGTAATCTGGATTGGGGGAAGAGAACTGTGACTCTATAGTCCAGACAGGAAACAGAGATTTAGCAGAAAAAGAAAAGGAAAGAGACTTTTAAAAATTATATGGAGGACCAACTGCTTAGGTACACTGAATATATAGATGTTTCATTTTGAATCAAGCATAAATTCTATAATATGTGTTTCTTTAAAAAAAAAGCTGGACATGATGGAGGACCAGATTATCAGGAGTGGCTAGGTAGCACATACAATGGTGACTATAGCTAACAAGACTATATAATTACATATATAATTAATGTTATAATTTAAGTTTTTATGAGAGAAGAGTTTTAGTTGTTCTCACATTGCAATAGTAATGGCAAAAATATTACTGTGACGTGTTAATAATAACCATATGATAAAGCCCTTGAAATAAATTGTCAATTATCTGAACAAAGTCAGACATTTAAAAAACTATGGGTGCTTGTTAGTCATGATCAAATAATACTGCTGGTATAATTTTTGCTTTGTTCCCAGTCTCTTTGCTTATAGTGAAGATGAATATTATTGAACATAGTTTTCCTTATTTTTCTAAGTGAAGACTTTAATCAAAGAAATTTTTATGCTACACTACACTCAGAAATATAGTTAATGAAAAAATTTTAAAATATGGATAACTTTTTATGTCTTACTTGGGAAATTTGAGGGGTATCTTATACCTTGTATGTGCTGCTTAACTTCTGTTACAAAGTGAAGATTCGGATAGCATTTGTAGTAGCACATTGTTAAGGTGCAATAAATGATCACCACTATGAATACTATAGTGCTGAATCTATTACCTTTAAAAATATTGGAAATCAAACCACACCCACAAACATAGTCATTGCTCCAGACTCATTCTGTTCTTGAATAAGATAAAAACCAAGCTCTGGAGCCGGCAAGGTGGCGCTACAGGTAAGGTAGACTTGCAAGCGCTAGCCAAGGAAGGATGACGGTTCGATCCCCCAGCGTCCCATATGGTCCCCCCAAGCCAGGGGCAATTTCTAGCGCTTAGCCAGGAGTAACCCCTGAGTATCAAACGGGTGTGGCCCGAAAAACCAAAAAAAAAAAAAAAACCAAGGTGTAATAAATCATGGATGGGTACATCCACCAAACAGCTGATGCCTGACAGTCTTGAGAGGAGAGGATAGAACAAGTCCTTTTCCTACTGAAGCCACATCTACTGCTTTCTTCACCTATAATCGCCCCTTTACTTATGGCCCTACTTCACCACTCCTGTGCAACTCTTTGCATAGATACCAATCTGACCAAAACTTCAGGTATATTGTTATTTGTTTTGTTTTGTTTTGCTTTCGTTTTGGGATCACACCTGGTAGCACTCAGGGGTTCCTCTGGCTCTACGCTCAGAAATCACTCCTGGCAGGCTTGGAGGACCAGAAGGGATGCTGGGATACGAATCACCGTCCTTCCACATGCAAGGCAAATATCCTACCTCCATGTTATCTCTCTGGCCCAGGTATGTTGTTATTGGCTAATACCACCATTGATTTTTATAAGTGAGTGCAGACACCCTTGCTCCCTACTCTCCAATGTCAAATACTTTAGAAACCAGGCAGCTGAAAAAATGTGGCACACAAGTCTCAGTATAGTGTTTTGAATTCCTGGACAACTTCATTTGTCTATTGTTGTCATCCCCAGATGAATGTATCAGAGTCAGCTATGCCAACTATGTGATAGATGTTCTTTAAATAAAGTAAATAATAAAAAAAAGAATATTGGAATTCAAGTATAAAACTAGACTTACTTTGCTGCTCTAAAGAAGTGGCAGAAATCTACTATAATTTAGACTAATTTCCTAGTTTATCACCAACTCATATACATTGCTCAAACATAGTTCTCTAAAATACCAATTAAAATAAGGACACACATTTTTGCAAAGTAGAATGTATTTTTACCTTCTATAAATATTAATACTGTTTAACAAATCATGCTTTTTAAATAAAAATTTTGCTGATTTTGATGTAATAATTAACTTACTTCACAATTTTTTAATTTAAAAAAAGTTATAACGGGGGCCAGAGAGATAGCACAGTGGTTGGATATTTGCATTGCACCAATAGCAGCCAATCCAGACCGATGGTGGTTCAAATTCCGGCATCTCATATGGTCCCCCATGCCTGCCAGGAGTGATTTCTGAGCGCAGAGCTAGGAGTACCTCCTGAGAGCCACTGGGTGTGACACCCCCCCAAACCCCCCCAAAATAAAAGTTATGACAGATATCTATCATTTCAAGGAGTAATTACACTGGAATGACTCCATTGGGGTGGGAATTTAAAGCATGTGTTTTAGATGGTTGAAATAAATGATGGAGAAAATGTTCAAAATGTTCAGCCTAAATTTACTTTGACAAATATATGTATATATACATGTATGTACATAAAATACTGCATAATAATGATATAAATAGTCACAATAAGTATTTCTGTGAATGACACACCATCCAACAAATTGGAAATGAGAAATATCTAACAATTATAAGAATGATATAGTCTTAGAATTTTGAAGACAAATATCTTAGGTGCTAAGCTGAATGTAAATATCAAATCTACTTAATATCTTCTCCTCAGCCCCAAATGATTCAAGAAAAACTTTTTTCCCATGTGAAGCATGAATATTCTTTCAGATATTTTGATGTGAGCATTATGCATATTCAAACAATGAATTTTTCTCTACAAAGAATAAGCTTTAATCTTTTCATTTTAATGATTTAGTTAATTTACACCTATAAATCCAGAAGAGAATGTGAGATGGAGTAATCACATTAAGTTTCTAAGATAACTAACATAATATAAAGTGAGTGACTATTTTTGAAAGTGGCTTAAAAATTCTAAATTCAATTTTCTGCTAAAATATTGACGTCATTTTTATTTTAGTTTATTACTTTCAGTTCAATAGTTCATAGTAAAACGTTAATAAAAAACAAAACGAGAGGTAAAACTACAACAGGAAAAATATTTTTAAAGCAATATTATGCCCTTAGAAAATATCCATTAAAAGCATACATTTTCCAAAATAAGCTTTCTTTCCAATTAGGCCCTTTAAAAGTAGTGGTGGAGGGGTTGGAGAGATAGCATGGAGGTAGGGCATTTGCTTTGCATGCAGAAGGACGATGGTAGAATCCCGGCATTCCATATGGTCCCCCGAGCCTGCCAGGAGCCATTTCTGAGCATAGAACCAGGAGTAATCCTAAGCACTGCCTAGTGTGACCCAAAACAAACAAACAAACAAACAAGTAGTGATAGATATGAATTCTCCAAAATTTAAAAAACTTTAGAAAAATTATTACATGAAATCATTTATTTATCTCTATAGAGAAATGAAATATTTATATAATTAGCTTTTTGAAGAAAAAAAATCCATATAGGAGTGACATAATTTTAGAAGGCATGAACTAGGAAACAAATATTCTAACTTGAACTCCTATCACTTTCTTCCAACTGTGTGATCTTTGGCAATATAGACAGGAGTACTCTGGTTTCTCATCTAGAATATACTCAAAAGGTATATTAAATTGTATATGTATATACATAGTTGCATATAGCACATAGTTTTATGTAGCTTTACCATTATAAAAACACACAGGATGAAAACTAGATATCTGAAAATAAGTTATAATAATTGAGATCAAGTTAAAATCCTTGCTTGGATTCCTGAGTGAGGTTGATGTTCTTATGGTTGAGCCTTTCTAAGGTGGAACTTGACCTGTGATGGGTCACAGGATGAGACATTTCTAGTCTTCCTTTCACTGTTGAAATTGAAAGTTTTAATATCTAAAAATGCTAACTGAGAAAAAAATATTAGCAGTATAATACTCCCTTCCCTCTTACTCACTAATAAAATCTTTAGTGAAATGTCTTGAGACTACCCTGTTACGTTTTCCTATTTTAAAATTTTATTGTTATGGGGCCTGAGAAATATTACAATGAGTTGGTTGGACACTTGTTTCACACACTGCAGATTTGAGTTTCATCCCCACATCACTCCTTTTGAAATACTTCGCCATCCTCTCCTTTGGCTTCATCCTATGGTTATTCATTAATGTGCATTTGTTATGTCCTTCTGTGGTAATCATCAAATTCTGCTCTTCAAGTTAACTGAGCTGACTAACCCAGGATGGTCTCCAAGTCCATCCATCTACTCATTTTGTAAAGCTCCTGTTGTTTCTTTACCTTTAGTGTACTTAATTAAAGTGACATTTGTTTTTCAGATTCTTTGTCTGTAGCTATTTGATCATCAAGAGCTAAAGCAACAAAGAGAGTAACTGTTAAAAAGAAATCCTTTCAGGAAAAAGCTATCTATATTTTATATTTCATTTTCACATCATTACAAAGATTGTTTTAGTCTGTAATAATCTGAACATAGAGACTTTGTAAAGACAGGCAACAATGCATACAGCTGATGTTATTTACTAGAACAAAGAAGACAATTTTCAGGCAATTTTCTTGTCATCTGATATAATGAAATATTTGTGGTTATATATGAATTAATGTCCTGATGTTAAGGTGATAACATTCTCAATTTGATTAAACTTACACTTTTTATTTATTTTATATATTATGAGACCATAGTAGAGATTACATTTACCTTAAACTAGTGACAAAATGTCAATCAATATGATAAGGCTTATTCACTGAAAAACTTATTTCAGAAATGTGCTAGTATGTTGTACATTAAGTTACAGAATTAGAAGATATTCTTTTTTTTTCTTTTAGGGTGAAAGAGAAGAGACTCAAGTGAGAGCAGAGAGAGAAAAGACACAAGAGACAGAAGTGTGTGAGAGAAAAGAGATGTGAGAAAGAAAAGAGATACAAGTGAGAGGAGAGAAAAGAGACACAATTGAGAGAAAAGAGACACAAGTGGAGAAAAGAGACACAAATGAGAGGAGAGAGACAAGAGACACAAGTGAAAGAAAGAAAAGAGACACAAGTGAGAGAGAAAAGAGACATAAGTGGAGAAAAGAGATACAAGTGAGGGAGAAGAGACACAAGTGCAGAAAAGAGACACAAGTGAGAGAAAAGAGACACAAGTGGAGAAAAGAGACATAAGTGAGAGAGAGAAGAGACCCAAGTAAGAAAAGAGAGAGAAAAGAGACACCAGAATTAGAAAATATTCTTTATGGTTTTCCTAATTTGCAAGAAATAGACATGATAACAAAATGTTGCATACTTTGCTATATTCTATATCAAGTTGTCTTTTTATGGTAGACTTGTTTTTTCTTGATAAGTAATGCATTAATTTCAAACTTGACACTTTTGTGCTGCATGTATTATTTTCACTGCTTTAGATTATATGTAATCCCTTTTTAATCTTCTTAAGGCAAATTTTTTTTGAATTAACAATTCCTATTTTGAAATATTTCAAGATGTTCAATTTGTTTGGACACATAAAATAATACTAAAATTGTCTTCTGAGGTATCATCCTTACGCCACGCATAAAAGTGTTCTTTTTTTAAAAAAAATTTTTATATAGGTACAATAATAAGCCAAGGTATTATGTTGAATGACTTCTTTGAAAGCTAAAGCAATGTTATTAATTCTTGTATTTTTAAAGTAATTTTCTAAATTTAATCTTTTGAATATACTATAAATTCATCTTTAAAAAATAGAAATGGAATGGAGAGTTAGTAAAGCCTATATGGCACTTCCCTTGCACACATTGAATAGAGATTTAACCCTGGTAACCCAGGAGTGATCCCTAAGTGAAGACCTCTCATAGTAAACTGTGAGCTCAATAGGGTATGCCCCTCAAAAAATATTTTTAAAAAATGTCATAGAACTGCAACTGAGCAGAACATCTGGAACCATGCTGAAAGATTATACTCTACCTGACCTAGGATCTGAGCAAAAACCAAGTCCACTAACCACAGAAGACTGATTATAACAACAGTGATGAAACAGAAATTCTAGAACTGTAAACAAACAAGGAAACAAACAAACAAACAAAAAACCTCTCTCCTAGCCTTCACTCTATGACCTACGCAAATAGCAAGATCTTCAGCTACACCTGAGCAGAAAGTCTTCTGGCACCATAAAAGGACATTGGGGTGTGTTTGAGAGTAAGTACAGATCCTGTAGTTACTACCATGACAGTATGCTTTGAGGGTGGAGAAACCATGTATCTCTTAGGCCAAGGGAAATCCCATTCTGATCTCCTCATTCTTTACTGTGCCTATGCAAAACAACAAACAAACAAACAAAACTCAAAAAAAGAAACACAACCCTTTTTTTTGTTTGTTTGTTTTTTGTGCCACACCAGGTAATGATCAGGTTAATGCCTGGCTATGCGCTCAGAAGTCACTCCTGGCTTGGGGGACCATATAGGATGCCGGGGGATAGAACCGCGATCTGTCCTAGGCTAGCGCTCGCAAGGCAGACACCTTACCTCTAGCACCACCATGCCAGCCCCAAACACAACCCTTTTAAAGAAGTTTCTGGTCTGGGGGCCGGGCGGTGGCGCTGGAGCTAAGGTGCCTGCCTTGCTGCATTAGCCTAGGATGGACTGTGGTTCGATCCCCCGGTTTCCCATAAGGTCCCCCAAGCCAGGAGTAACCCCTGAGCATCACTGGGTGTGGCCCAAAAACCAAAAAAAAAAGTTGCTGGTCTGTTTATTTTTTGTTTGTTTTGTTTTTGTTTGTTTCTCTTTTCTTGTTTTTGCTCTTTTTTGTTTTTGATTATTGGGGGGTGTTGTTTGTTCGTAGCATATGGTTATAGTTTTTGGTTTACTCTTTCTTCTTCTTCTTCTTCTTCTTCTTCTTCTTCTTCTTCTTCTTCTTCTTCTTCTTCTTCTTCTTCTTCTTCATTTTTTTGTACTTTTTATTAATCCCTTATTGGTTTTCTGTTTCTTTTTGGTTTGTTTTTGTCTTGTCTCATTTTATTTTGTTTTGTTACTTTTTCATATTTTTTTCTTCTTTCCACTTTCTTCTTCCAAAGGGATATACAGCACCTAGACAGACTCCTCCCATATCCCTTCTTACATCTCAAATAAAGCCACATTACTAGAATCACCTTGATTAGCATCATATTTGGAGGGAGAAAAATGGATGTTCCAAGATCAGACAGTCATATGTCCATTTGATGGACATAAAAAATGATCAGACATGAACACAAAATCCAAAGTCAATGACAAACAGAAATGATACCCAATCTACATCAAGCTATACATGGGGGGAACAGCTGCATTAGCATTACAGGGGGATAGAGGAGGGGGAAGAGGGATGCATGCTGGGAATAGGAGTAGAGGGAAGACAACACTGGTGGTGGGAATGTCCCTCATTCATTACTACAATGTGCCTTCAATATTACTGTGAAAGATTTGTAATTCACTTCGCCCACAATAAAAAAATTGAAAATTTTTGTGGGATGGGGGCACACCCGGTGATGCTCAGGGGTTACTCCTGACTATGTGCTCAGAAATCGCACCTAAATTGGGGGAACATATTGGACGCTGGGAATCGAACCCAGGTACATCCTGGGTCAGTCGCAGGCAAGGCAAATGGCCTACACTGTGCTATCGCTCTTGCCCCTTTATTTTCTTTTTTTATTAGAAAATACAGGATGAAATATTTATGAGTTTTAGATAATAAATTTATCTGCAATAAGTACATAAATCACAAAAAGGAATAAAAACTGGCTTAATAAAATTTCAAAATAAGAAAGATGTATTTCAAGTGGAAGTACACACTTTGTATATATGAGGGTCAGGGTTAATTTCCAGCAATGCATGATTTCCTCCTGTACTCCTGCTCCAAACACTGCCTAGTGTAGCCAATATGATCCAGAATACTGCTGGGGGTATCTCAAATAACAAGCAGTCAAGTACAAAGAAAAACCAAAAACCAAAAAAAAAAAAAATAACCAAAACAAAACAAGCAAAAACCAAGTACATGTGAAAGAAAATAAATCAAATGAATCAATTTTTGGTATTTTGGCTAATATCAAGTATAGTGTGAAATGAAATTAAAACCATATGGAAGAAAATAACTTGTATTATATAAAGCAAACATAGGATATTTTTAGAAAGTACAAGAAACTCCATTGTCTCACTCATTCCCATTGTCATGACAGTTATTGTTTGTAATCATGGTGCTTATATAAAGATATTATTTAAAAGCACATTTTATAAGAAAAAATACCTCTTCAATATAAAGTATAAGCAATTATAATTTTAAAAGTGGGTAAATAAAACATAAAGCATGGATGCATATAGACTATATAATGGAAAGAGCCTTTTGAAAATAGAAACAAATTACATATCTCATTCAACTCATTTTATTTTATAACCAGAATATGTGATTAATCTAAGTATTTACATCTTTGGAAGTGATAATATATAAAAGCCTGTCATAAAGGCAGAATAGAGATTCCTTGCAGTCTACACAAAGGCAATCAGAACAGCCGTGGATCAAATTACACACAAAAGAGCCAGAATTAGAAGTCATCCAGTCCTCTAGGATTGCAACCTAAATTTTTGAAGAGGGACACACAGAGACATTCAATTTCTTGAAGTGACTAGTCTCTAAATACCAGCATTTTTTTGCAGATAGAATGCTGCAGGCAAAAATCTCAGGAATCCCATCACTCTTCATACTAAGCCTCAATAGCCACCAGAATTCAGGTTGTAAACACCATTTTGTAGCCCAGTACAGCTGAAGTTGTATCACATCTGTGCAGATTACACCTCCACTCCCTACAATCCCTCAACACTCCTGACTCCCTAAGATCACTTGGAGTTCCAGAACAAGCAGACCTGAACAGCACCAGCAATTTCCTCCATAGAGCAGAGATTCCATGTTACTGGCTCCTTAAAGAGTGACTCTAGAAGTAGACAAAATCTCATTGCTTTGGGCAGGCAGAATATGACAGTAGAAACTGTCAGAGTTCCAGTCTTGCAGGCACCAGTGATCCACTGTCCTAGACGTCAGAGCTTCTGCTACAAAACCCTCCATGTGGTTGTCCTGTCAATGTAGAACTGACCAAGTTTGGGAGATTAACTCCTTCCTCGGAAGTCTGGACAAGCTGATCTTGTGGCAGCAGATGTACTTGGCTGGGGGATGAAGTATCTAAGAAATCATTATTGAGCTTAGATAAATAATGAGTCATTTTTGAAAAGCAAAGGGACAGTGAGGGGTTTAGTATTTAAATTGGTTCTCCCTCCTGTTAGGGCAAGAATTAAATCCCTTAATAAATTGATCAGTTTTCAGACATACACCACAGGTCCTTAAAAAGCAAGATATCTTCAAGAGTCATAGTGCCTTCTACTGGAAAAACAAAGGAAATGCCCCTAAAATGATTCAATCTAGCAAGAAAATGAAAAGAAAAAAAATCTCTTAGAAATAGCAGTGACACAGAAATGAAAATTTAACAGGCAAAGATTGAGAACAGAAATAGCAAAGAATAAAAACTATCAATGAAGTTTGAAGGGAAATAGAGACATAAAGGGAGTTTTTCACTGAAGAGATTGAAGCTACAATCAATTTTAGGTTGGAAATTAAAAACACCATAGTGGAAACTTTCATGAAAAATATAACAAACAGGCTCAATCTTACAGAACAAAGGTTACAATAAATTAAAGATAAAATTCCAGTAACAATTTTAATGAAGAGAGATGTAAAAAAATATGAAGTAACTTTTCCTAATAAAAACTATAATATAAAAGCAACTAGAAGAAGAAAAACAAAGGAGCAATAAAAAGAAATAAAAATTAGAGTAGAAGCAAGTAAAATTTAAACAAAATGGATAATCTAAAATGAATGAAACCAAAAGTTAGTTCTTTAAAAACTAGTCAAAATTGACAACCCTTAAATAATAAAAAAGAGGAAACCCTATCAAAATAATCCTATATAAAAGAGTAAAAATCACAACAGAAATAAGACAACTCTCTGAGGAAAAACAATAGGTGGCCAACAGGCACATGAAAACATGCTTATCATTTTTTTTATCATTAGGGAATTCCAAATCAAGACAACAATGAGATATCAGCTTAGATCAGTGAAGATGCCACATCAAAAATTACTGGGAACGATCTGTGTTAGCTGGCATGTGGAGAAAAAAAAACTCTCATCTATTACTGGTGGAAAAATATGCTTATTGGCTCAACCTCTAAGGGAAACAATTTGGAGGGTTCTTAGTAAACTCAGAATTGAGCTGCCATATGACTCAGTAATTACACTTTTAGGTATCTATCTCCAGAACAGAAAAACATCGTTCAAAAGTATATGTGCACACCACTATTGATTAGAGCACTGAGTAAAAATAGCTACGAGTTGGATGGAATCAACCTAGATGTACAACAGATGACTGGATCATGATGATGTGGTATATATATGTATATGTATATGTACATAACATATATATGATGTAATAATGATGCAATGACAATATTCTATGCAACATGAATAAAACTGGAAGATATCACATTAAGAAACCAGAAGAAGGATAAATAACAGGATGATGTCATTTATATATGGCATTTAGAATAACTGCATGAAGGAATGCAATGTTTTTATTTTCATTCAGACCAATAATGCAACGGTTTAAATGGGAATTGTTTATAATACTGACCCCAAAGTCTAATGAAGAGAAGGAAAGAAATAGAGTTGAGGAGAAGGTTCAATGTGAAATAACAAGGAATAGGGTCCAATGAGACTCATGTTTGTTGGTGTTAAGAAAGGAAAGCACTAAATATCCAAACTATGGAATCAACAACACTGAAATCATGAGAACCAAATATTAACAAACAAACTTTAAAAATATGCCTGTTTTGATGGCAAGCTGGGGTTGTGTAGTGTTGGCTTGGGATAATTCTGAGAACAATGGTAGAGGGAAGATGACATTGGTGATGGGATTGGTGCTGAGACATTGTATGTCTAAAATTCACCTATGAATTACTTTGTAAATCACAATGCATTAAATAGAAAATATTAAAAATGAACAAAATACTAGAACTGGATTGATCCAATAATTCATACTATATGAAATTCAGACAACATATATATCCATTCTTTTCTAAAATTTTTCAGTGAATCTTAGATGGGAATGAATTCCAGTACATTTTCTGAGATCAACAGCATTCTGATCCCCAAACAACTAAAATAATTTCAAAAAAGAAATGTATTTAAAGATGTATTAAGGACTTAAATATTGGAGCTGACCACATAAAATATGAAATCAAATATAGGCAGAATTCTCTATCACTTCAAAAATATCTTTAATGATTTGATTCTATGGAAGATAAAGGTAAAACAAAAATAAGGAAATTGAATTATCTCAAACTAAGAATTTCAGAACAGTAAAAAAAACAATCAAAATAAAATATATGCTAATAAATGAGAGAAAATGTCTACACTTCACACTTCTGACATATTGCTAATATTTAAGATATAAAGGTATTTGTAAAATGCAATAAGAAAAATACAACAAACAGCCCATCAGAATGTGAAGAAATGGAAAAGGCATTTACTTGGTCAACAGTACAAAAGAGCATTTATCATAACTTATTATCTAGGAGATATAAATTGAAATGACAATGAAATGTTACTTGTCATTAGTGAATATGGCCATATCAAACAGTGATTCTACTTCTTGGCATCTGTGAGGTACCCCTTCCCTCCACTGTCCTAAGATTTCTATTGAAATGTTCATTTCACCTGAATGGTCAAACCCACCCACACCTGGGAGGGTTCTGCAGTTTGGAATAAAGGATAAAAAGTGATGGCTGGAGGAAAATAAAAGAAGGAAGCAAGGAAGCATGGAGAGCAGCTGAAAGGGAGACAGAGAGAGAGATGAGTTAAGCAGACATGGCACAGAATCTGCAATGGTAGATAGGACCATGGAATAAACCGGGTTGACTCCAATGAAACTTTAATTGTGATTATTTCTACACAGTTATCCTGCAGTCGAAGAGGTGCCTTGCTGTGCCGAGAAATGCCTCACTCCATACTAAAATTTTAGACTTCATATTTTATGTTAAAACTACAAGCATCTATTTCAAAGATCAAGAAACATTAATTTGTAAAGATACATGAAGATATATTTTTATTGTTGTACTGCATTCAATAGTTAAGATTTGGAAATAACCCGAGATGTGCTTAATGACAGATAAATGGTTTAGGAAACTGTGGAATATATACTATGTGTATATATATACATATATATATTATACATATATACACACACAATGGAATTCTATTCAACTAAAGAGATAAAATCAAAAGCAGAGTAGAGAGTACAAGGGTTAACATTATTTCCTGGCATGTAGATGCACCATGATTATATCTTTAGCACTGCATGTAATTCTGTGACTATAGAAATGATCCCTGAACCCAGAGCTAACAGTTAGTTCTGAGCACTTCTGGATGTGGTCAAAAGAAGCACCTTCAAACTAAAAAGAAGTTAAAAAAGACCTGCCTTTTGTTTGATGAAATTGGAGGATATCATGTTGAAATAACTGAAATAAATGAGAGAAAAAAGAAATGCTAAATTATCTCACTGATATGTGGCATCTAATGAAACAAAGGAAAAGGAATGGACAGTGTCCAATGAAAACTAACCCTTGGACTATGACAACAGAAATCATTTGGCAAGTTGTGGGACTTGGGGGTTGAAAGTTTGGGAGGCAAAGGGCAGTCTAAAAGTAACCTAAGAAAGAGCACAAAGGATTTTGGCATGTTTGTGGTGGTGAAGGTGCAGTATTTTAAATAGCAAAAACATAAACATTAACACGATTATAGACCATGTTATTTTAATTTAAAAATCATATTTAATTGGACTATATCCCTAATCAAAAATGAGTCAATACACAAAATTCAGAAAAAAATTAAAATATCAGGAAAAATCCCCAATACTAGAGAATTGTGACTGTGCATAATTATATTTAAAGAGGTTAGGCAATTGCTTTACACTGTAAAGCATTAATAATATAGACTAATTATTAGCATTTGCTAAGGAAGCTATTCATAGTGTAAACCCCATTTCAATTTATAAGTTTAAATTGTTTGTGCATAGAAAATAGTTCTGTCAATACTTTACTTTCTATTAATTTAGGTGAAAAAAAGAAATTTCAGTAGAGAATTGGGGAAAGTTCAGAGGTAGGATGCTTGCTCAGCTAGTCTGAGATTGTTAAGTCCCATCTCTCATCTTTCTCCACATGCTAAGTAATATCCTTGTAGCACTGAAGCTATTGGGTCCACACAAGGTATGATCTCTTTTACGTTGTAACCAATTGTATGCAAACATCACAACCAAATATGCAATCCTGTTATCATTACAAAATCAAAATAACAGTCATGATGACCAAAGGGAAGGTAGGGGAAAATTAAAAAAAATTTAAATAAATAATTGGAAAAAAGCTATAAGCAGATTTAAAATATTTTTTTACTTTTTTATTGTTTTCCAAATTTATAAAACTATCAATAAAGTTTGACTATTTCATAAGTGTTACTTTATTTCTTCACATGGTCAGATTTGTTTCTAATATGCTGCCATCATTTTCTGCCTTTTACCTTCTGAAATTGAAAACAAATTGTATAAGAATAACATATAAGGTATTATCGGGCAGTCATGACCTTTGTTTGCCATCATGACAACTGAGTTATGATACCAATTTATATACCAATGTCCTTGTTCTGATAAGGAGCTACTGCAGAATTAGTCTAGTGTTTTAAGTTGTCAAAAAAACTTGATCACCCAGTTAATAATTTCAGCATTATAAAATGTTAATGTATATTTAAAAATTTCAATTATTGAAAATATATGTGGGCCTAGTTTAATATTGACTTGGACTTATTACATATTTTAACATTATTTTCACCATTTTTGGGTGGGTTTGTACCACACCCAGTTGCCTTTAGGGGTCACTCCTGGTAGGCTTTCAGAACTCACTCCTGGGAGGCTCAGGGGACCATAGGTATATGGGAGATCCAATACAGGTCATCTGTATGCAAAGCAAAAAGCCCTACTTATTGTACTATTTCTCTGATGCTTCTCACCATTTTCTTAAGAAAACAAGTTTTCTAAAATGCATCATCCATGGACTAATAAAGTTTTTTGTTAAAGAATTAGAATCATTTAAATTTCTAGTGGACGGGAATGGGAGGTATTGGTGGTGGGAATGTTGCACCGGTGACAGGGGGTTGGGTGGGTGTTCTTTTTATGTCTGAAATCCAACTACAAACATGTTTGTAAATCATGATGCTTAAATAAAGATATCATTAAAAAATAAAGAAGATAATTGAAGAAAAGAAAAAAACACCCCAAATTTCTAATGGCCACTTTAACAAAATATCCTGGTCCTTAGAAGCTATGGCTTGGGTGAATAATTGTGAAGTGCTTCATCTTTGTACTTTCCATTGGTAACACCTGTTTTTCTCATATATTTAGTTACATAGAAAAGATCTCTATAGATGTCAAATGCCATTTTTCCTTTCCTGGATATTCTATAAAGTATATTTTCAAACTTCCTCACTAATTAAATTCTTCCTTTTCCTTTTCCTGTTTAAAGATTTTATTGTGTTAGCAAAATGGAGACACTGATTTCAGGGAAATGCCAGTATTATAATTTAGCTGGTGAATTGTCAAACTAGGAAGTGATTCCACCAAATGAAAAAGTAAACATGGAAGAAATATGTATTTTATTTTATTGTAGTCAGAAAATTTCGTTGCAAAGTAAAGATTGATATTTTGAAAAGGTAGAAAAGAGACTAGAGTATACTAACTGAATTATTAGAGATGCATACTTTTTCTCAATTTATATTTATTTCAATCTTACTTTTTGCTGAGTTTACAATTGTTTTCAAGAGTGTAAATGTTACCATGATGCCTATATTGCTCCTTCACTCTCTGTAGAAACCTTCCTTTTCATTCCAGAAGTTTCAAATTGGAAGCTTTTTTTTTTAAGTCAGTCTAAGAATTTGTTTTCTTTTCTTTTCTTTCTTTCTTTTTTTTTTTTTTTTGGTTTTTGGGCCACACCCAGTGACGCTCAGGGATTACTCCTCATTATGCGCTCAGAAGTCGCTCCTGGCTTGGGGGACCATATGGGAAACCGGGGGATCGAACCGTGATCCGTCCTCCGCGGTCCGTCCTAGGTTAGCGCAGGCAAGGCAGGCACCTTACCTCCAGCGCCACTGACTGGTCCCCGGGGATTTGTTTTCTTAAAGGATTGTTTATACCTTTGATTTACTTCATTACATACAAAATGTGAATGAGATAACTGTCTCCTGATTTATTTGTTTAGCATAATACTCTCTACCAATTTTTTAAATTATGATATCTATTGCATAGCTGAAGATGACAACTTGAATGTTGCACTTTTGTAACAATTTAATTCATTGAAATGTATTGAAATGTGTTTAACACCTCTAAATAGTTGTGTCTGATCTTTTTTGCTGCCTATTTATTGGTTGGTTTGAATGGGTTTCCATAATCATCCAACTTTCATATTTTCATTTATGTTTCTCTAGATAATTTAATGGTTCATGACCACTGATAACAACTTTGTTTCCTTATAATTTATATTACCTGTTTAAAGGGAATATTATCCATTAATATTCAGACAAATGATACAAATGTCAAGATATAAATAATACTCTTTCTGACATTTTAATAAGTGTTCTTTTAAAAAAAAAATCAATCATGGGACCCGAGTGGTGGTGCAAGCTGTAAGGCATCTGCCTTGCACTCACTAGCCTAGGACAGACTACGATTCGATCCCCTGCCATCCCTTATGGTCTCCCAAGCCAAGAGTGATTTCTGAGCGCATAGCCAGGAGTAATCCCTGAGGGTCACCGGGTGTGGCCAAAAAACAAAAAAAATAAAAAAAAGAAATCAATCATATATCAGTCAGAGTAGGCCTAACAGTGTCTAAATCTACTTTTGAGAAACAGAGTTAGTATAATGTCAGTAACACTGCCTTTTAGTCCTACTAGTTGTATAGAAAATCAGTGAAAGAAAAAGTCAGGGAGAGTAAAGTTTGATATATGATACTTATTCATATTTTATACTTAAAAATTATTTATGCTTAGAAAATTCACTGTTTTTACACATATTATCACTAAAAGTTATCCATAATAATAACTTTCCTAAATTTTCTTGCCATGATTTGTTTCTAATTATTATCATTATTTTTTTTATGAAGTTGGATAATTCTATTTACAGAAATTTGTGAAGTGAGAGAAAAAGATAATTCATCAAGAGAATGTATGGGCTTCTGAAATAGGGAAAATTACTGCTTATAATTAATTTTGCTATAGTAAATATCATTTGCACACTTAAATTCTATTTAAAATTATAAATGACATTTACTAATTTCACAATAATTAATTATAGCAGATATATTTAAAAATTAAATTTATAAAAAATTAAATTTATTTTATTTGTTCTATTTTAAAACTTTACATCATTTCATTTAAAATCATTAAATAATACAAAATGACTACCATTATCTCCATATCATGTACAAAAATGAAAATACAGTGAAGTATAATTACTTACCTAAAAACTGAGTTAAGGAAATAATGGCATATTGAACAAAAATTTTTATTTAGATCATTTTTTCATATTCTAATTAATTTATTTGTAATTATGTGAACAATGATGCAAAGAAAGAGGACAAGGTAAAGTTACAGTGGAAGGACAATTGCCCAAAAACAGAGTTCTAAGAAGAAATCCCCCTGCTGATACCTTAATTTTAAACTTATAATCAAATATAGATAAAACAGAACCCATGTAAAATTACTTTGTCCCTCAATATCCCAGTTTGTAAAGCAATCTAAAGCCATAAAATTTATGTAACTCCTTAAAATTGAAGACATAGTAGTTTTTACATTTCCATGCACATGCATATCAGTTCAGGGGTCCTCAAACTTTTTAAACAGGGGACCAGTTCACTGTCCCTCAGATCATTGGAGGCTGGACTATAGGAAAAACAAAAACTATGAACAAATTCCTATGCACACTGCATATATCTTATTTTGAAGTGAAGAAACAAAATGGGGACAAATACAGTATGTGGTCCTCGGGCTGTAGTTTGAGGAACACTGGAAGTTAATCTCAAAAGTTTAAGTGGGTTTTTTTATTTAGATTATTTACTGAAAAAATAATTTATTATCTTCTCTGAAAATTTTTCTAAGTTTACAGGAGAATACATTTTTATTTTAAAGGGATAGTGTAAGATCAACTTGATTCCAATCAGAAAAGAGAAATTTAGTATAAACATTGAAAAATTATAGTAATGAATTGAAGCAATAAGAAACCACTAAAGAAGAAATATAGATGGGGGCTCGGGCGATAGCATGGAGGTAAGGCGCTTGCCTTTCATGCAAAAGGTCATCGGTTCGAATCCCGGTGCCCCATATGGTCCCCCGTGCCTGCCAGGAGCAATTTCTGAGCATGGAGCTAGGAGTAACCCCTGAGCACTGCCGTGTGTGACCCAAAAACCAGAAAAGAAAAAAGAAATATAGATGACTTTGAATATTTGAGAATTGAAGGTATAGGGAGAAAACATACCCATAAGGCTGGGATAGTATTCCCAGAGCATCAAAAGCTGCTGAAAGCCAAACCTTGATGGAAAGACCTTGACTGGGTCTCACTGAATAGCACAGAAGTCACCAAGATTCTATTCTAATGGGCTTCGCTAGGTGTTTTCTTCTTCCTAGGGGAGCATGACAGAAAATAATTGAGAAGCACTGGTTTAGGGAGAGGTGCCTCAATAGAAGTATTCTTCGACAAAATTACCCTGGGAGAATTCTTGGAGAAACTACTATTCTTGTTAACGTTTAGAGCTGAGAGATGGAGAAACTGAATGTGTTACAGAAGCTGGCCACTTCAGTAGCCACTGGCACTATAGGAACTGTTCCCCAAAATGTCAGGTGTACTGCAAGAACATGGATAATAAAGTACCAGAACCAAGAAAAAAATTTCCTTCTTTATTAAAGGTTTTTTTAGTGGTATATATTACTGAATTAAGGCACTTGCCTTCAGTATATTTTATTTTTATATTTTATTTATTCATTTATTTATTTTAGTAATTTTTATTGAGACCAATATAAATCACATGTCTTTCACAGTTATATTTTAGGTACATAGTAACAGTGAATTAGACCTCACTCTTCCACTGTTCCCAGCATGCATCACAAACCTCCATCCTTAGCCCCTTGGACTGCTAGTGCAATAGGTCCCTTTGTGTATAGCTGGTTGTAGTTTGGGTCTTTTGATTCTATTTTTGTTAACTTTAGGTTGGGTATTTATATCTGATCATTTTTAATTTCCACTCAATGTTTGTGAGTCTGCTTGCTCCTGGTCTCATCCACTTTCTGGTTTTTCTCAATTTATGAGGCAGAACAAGGTGATTCATATTCTATGGTTCTGTTGGGATAAAAAAAATCAGAAGGGGCTCTTGCCTAGAAGTTATAAATGTAAACTTAAACAAAGAAAGTAAAAGAAAAAAACAAACACCAAACCAAACAAACCAAAAAAAAAAAATGGAAGAGGGAATTGGTGTGGTTAAGCTTGTTTGTTTGTTTTGCATAAACAAGTAAGTATTAGTGAAATTAGAAAGAAAATTCTCTTAGCCTAAGAGATAAAGGATTTCTCCACCCTTGAAGCTTTCTGTCATGGGATAAATTAAAGACTCTGACCTTATTTATTGTCGAACCCCAAGGTCTTTTGTTTTGATTGGTATGTTTTTGTTTTTGTTTTTGTTTTTTTTGTTCTGTCTATGGGCTCGGAGATTGCTCATAGCTAGGGGAACCAAATGGGACGAGGGGGATTGAACCCAGGTCCATCCTGGGTCAGCCACGTGCAAGGCAAATGCCCTACCACTGCACCATAGCTTAGGCTCCCAAACTCCGAGATCTTTTTTTTTTAAATTTTTTTTTTTGAAATATGAGAACAAAGATGTAAAGAAAGAGGACAAGGTAAAGTTACAGTGGAAGGACGATCACCCATAAACAGATTTCACATAAGTCCCCTTGCTGATATCTTAACATTGAGCTTTTAGCCAAAGAATATTAACAAAAACAAAACAGAACCCATGTACAATTACTTTGTCCCTCAAGAACCCAGATTGTAATAC
>PVKC010003529.1:0-38755 GCA_004027635.1 Crocidura indochinensis | reverse complement strand
TGCCCAAAAAGACCCGGGATATCTTGATACACCACGATATATTAGGCCATCCACAGTGTCTCCACCTGAAAGGTCATAGGCAGGACAATAGGTAGAGATAAGGATTTTATAGAGAAATATTAAAAGGAAATACATAATATTTAATATATAATATATATCACATATAATATTTTAATGGAAATATATAACATATAATATATGAATCCTGTAAGGATTTTAATATACCTATGATGTATTTTAGCCCTCATATTTCTGTTTGAAGTTTTCTCATTTCTACTCTCATATCTTCTTTTAGTCTTATGATTTCAGCGTTTCATTGTTTCTTTAAGTCCAATGAACAATAGTAACATTTTCTTTCTAAATTCTGGGTCAGAATTATGTAGGTGGCAGGTGTTGTTTGGGTCTCCAGAACTCGCATCTTCGATCACAAGATGTAAAGTTCTGTGTAGTTTTCCCATAGTGAATTTTGATGTATGTTACTATTATTATTTGTGGTAAAGCTCCTTGACTAGAGGAAATGTGCAGTCACAGAGTGAAGCAGAGTGGCTATTCTATGGCTGCTCTCATACTCAGCTGAACTCTAACTAGGGATATTTTTTCCCCCAAACTCAGCTGCATGTGTCTTTTAAATGAACGTTTTTCTGTCTTTGGGATAATGAACCCAAAACAGGATTGTTGGATTATATAGCAACTCTATGCTTAGTTTACCGAGAACACACAACACTGTTTTCCATATAAGTTGAACCAGGCAGCATTCCCACCAGCAGTAGATAAGTGTAATTTTTTCACCACATTCCTCCAACACAAATTGTTTCCAATATTTTTGTCATATGTCAAGCTCACTGATGTAAGACAATATTTAGTCTGTGATGTTAAATCACATAAAAAGATAGCAAGAAATTGCACAGAAGCCTAAAGAAAGGGATTACGTAAAGAAACCAAGATCACGCAAGGCAAGATGTTATTATTTCTCCTCTATCAAACTATCATAATGCTTATACAAAAGTTGGAACTCATTCTTTTTTTATATAAGGAAATTAATTCTCAGTATATAAACAAATGCTGAGAATTTAACACTGGGAAAGCATCCATGACAATTGATTCTAAGACCATTTCATTTTAATTCTTCCAAAATAATTTTAGACATGTATGTAATTTTAATAGGCTCTATTGTATTTAAATATGAGTAAATAGTATTTAATTCATTTTAACTTTATTCAATATTTTATAAATGTTTATCCATTAAAATATATTAAAATAACAAGCTACATAATAGATTTTTTACATATTGGTATCATTATTTTCATTTTTTAATTACAAAACTGCTAGCAAAAATAAGCTACAAAGAGAATGTAAGGATAAATGTTATATATATAAAAAACTAAAATATTAAAAAATTAATTTCCCTAAAACTAGATAATGATCTGTAATTATCTTCAGTTACATTTTCAATAGTCACACTCCTAATGATGCTTTATTACTTTATGTGTTCTTGTTTGTTTCTCTTTTCTTTTAAAATTCTATTTGTGTAATAATAACCAATATTTATATTATTTTGATTTTACAGGATCTATTTCAAACCTTATTTAAAATGTTTCTAGTATATGTTATCATATCAAAAAATTTGAAATTGAAACTATTGCACGATATATATTCTTTTTGTTGAAATACACATATACCCCTATGCCTTAATATACTTTACCAGAATGTTGGTTTATATAATAGCTGGTTATCCCTTTATTGTGTGGTAGTTAGGTCTATCAATACTAAGGTTTACTCCTGGCTTTGTGCTCAAAAGTTACTTCAGGCAAGCTTGTGGACCATATGAGATGCTGGGAATAAAACCCAGGTTCATCCCGGGTCTGCTGCTACAAGACAAATGCCCTACCACTGTGACAAAATTTCTAAGAACAATTACATGCAAGTGAAAGACTAAGACATAATAGAATCAGCTTAAAAATTAATATTTATTTGAATGTATTACATGAAGTGAAAGACCTCTGGAAAAAGGTTTTAAATGTTGAGGTTGGCTATATTATCTATTCAGTTCCAGACTTTACGTGATTGTGAGAAAATAAATTTAAAATTTTAAGAATAAAATTATAAGGTGAAGTAATCAACACATTAAAAATTTAAGATTAAAATTATAAAACTAAATTTTAAAGATTAAAATTATAAGGGATAATTAAAGTTATTCCATTTAGCATCCTGTTTTCATCCAGAATTATGGCGTCTAACTATATTTGTTTTTTTTGTGTGTTTTTTTTTTTGGTTTTTTTTTTTTTTTTTTTTTTTTTTTTTTTTTTTTTTTTTTTTTTTTTTTTTTTTTTTTTTTTTTTTTTTTGGTTTTTGGGTCACACCCGGCAGTGCTCAGGGGTTACTCCTGGCTCCATGCTCAGAAATTGCTCCTGGCAGGCACGGGGGACCATATGGGGCACCGGGATTCGAGCCGATGATCTTTTGCATGAAAGGCAAACGCCTTACCTCCATGCTATCTTCCGGGCCCCATACTATAATTGTTATAGTGGTCTCTTCTCTACACTATTTGGATTGTTCCAATATTTGTGGCATGCTTCCTATTATGAACTGGTCCTCCTGGCCCTTACCTCTATTGTTTCCAGATATTATTATATACTATCTTCTTCATGAGCTACAATGTAAACTACATTGTCAAAAAGAAAAAAAGAAAGAGATAGTGAGAGTCTGAAAAGAGGGAGTAAAGTAAATAAATATCTACCCCAAAAGTTAGTAGTGGTAAGAGGGAATGGAGACGACATTGGTGGCAGGAAATGTACACTGGTGAAAGGTGGTGCACGTTGTATGACTAAAACTCAATCATAAATAATTTGAAACCAAAGTGCTTAAATAAAGTAGTTATTATTTAATTAAGGAATGAAATTAAAAGAAAAAGAAATCAACAAATTCATTGAATTCCAATAACCATACTTGCAAACATTTAAGTATTAACTTCTTATATATTATGCTCAACAGATATAGATATAAGAAACAAACTAGTTATAGTAAAGTTATTATTTTTGCTCTGTCCTTTTTTCTTTTTTCTTTTTCTTTTTTTGGGGGGTGTGGGGGGCACAACCAGTAACTCTCAAGGGTTACTTTTGGCTATATGCTCAGAAATTCCTTCTGGCTTGCGGGACTTTATGGGACACTGTGGATTGTACCCAGGCAAACGACCTGCAGCTGTGCTCTCTTCGGCCTTGTTCTCTTTTTAAATGTTTCCACGGCATAGAATATTACCATTTTAAAGGTTTGTGAAGGAAGAACTAGTACAAAAATAATGTTAATTTTACACATTGCACTTCATTGTAAAATCTTGTCATTCTCTATATAAGGAGAGGTAAGACTGATGAGAATCTGACAATGATTCATTACATTACTCTTGATAGAGATCATTGCTTATACATGCCATGCATCATTTGTTACATTTACCACATGACGATATTCAGATGTAGTTGTATTTGTGCTTCCAGTCTTTTGGCATGAGAATTTCTAAGTCATTCTTCCTGGCAGGCTGCACAGCTGGGGTGTAATGATTATAGAGTTAGATACCATTTTAAAGTTTCTCTGCATTCAACTTGTGGAAAAATTGTGTATGGTTAGCCTGATTGTTGTGAATTAATTACTATATTTATGAAATACAGCTGCAATTTCCAGTGATGCTTTTATAAGCTTATCTAGTATTGTTATAAAGTCAGTCTTTTTCTTTCTTAGGGGTTCTGCCAGACTTTTAATATTTTAGAAAAATTAAGTATAATGTGTCTCCTAATATATAGTAACATTAAAATAGAAAATCAGAGAAGAAAAGTTCTTTTTTCATCAGTTATGATTGGGGTCAAAGGGGGGATAAGGTTACATACAACATTGTTCAGGAATGCTCTTGGCTTTTTGATTGGGGTTATTCCAGAAGTGTTTGGTGGCTCTTGATACACAGGCCTCCCACATGTACATAATTTTTGCAAGCCCTAAAATATGAATATTTTTAAAATAATAGTTTTATATAAGTTAGTCAAGACATCTATTTGTAGAAAGTTATATCCATTATAACATATGACAATTTATAATAATTCAGTTATTATTTTTAAAAATTTCACAGTATGCAACTATTGTTTTGTTTATAGTGATATAAACATAAAGAACATAACAAATATTTTATTCATGTATTTTACCAGTGAACAAACTTTTATCTTAAATAGCATTTTGTATAAAGTAATGCTTGAGCTATTTTGAAATGATAGATCTTTGTTTTCAATATGCTATTGTGATACTTTTCTTCAGAGACCTAATTTGTATATTGGAAAAATTAATTGTTAGATTTGAAAGCAAAATATCAATACACTTGTTTTTCTAAATGGCTTTGGTTTTAAAATATTTTCTAGTTAATTATTATACATTAAAGTATTGCATTAAAATTGAGATTTTTGAGATTTTATTCTACAAAGACAACATGAAAAACTGTACTCATTCAAGTTAGAAAACCTGGAAGAAATTGACAAATTTCTAGTAAAATATACCGCAATTCTTAATAAGGAGGAAATAAAAAGCATAAACAGACCAATCACACCTAAGGAAATTGAAACAGTCCTATCATATAGTAGGATAGGAATCTTGCCTTGTACACAGCTGACCCAGATTTAATCCCTGATGTCCCTCTCATACCGTCCCCAGAGCCTATCAATAGTAATCCCCAAATACACAGAAAAAACTTTGAGCACCACAATTTTTCCCACAAAACAAACAAAAACATAATTTGCCCTATTTTTTTAAGCGGAGAAATGGGAAATATTTTATTTATTTAACTAGCACAACTTGCTTTTCATAGACCGCTAAGTAATCACAGAAAAAGTCATAGAGGCATCACCTGATACATATCTTACAAAAGCAACATATGGGGAGCCAGAGCACAGTGTAGGGCGTTGCCTTGCATGCAGATGACCCTGGATGAACCCAAGATAAATCCAGGCATCCCTCATGGTCCCCCAAGCTTGCCAGGAGTGATTTCTGAGTGCAGAACCAGGAATAACTCCTGAGCACCGCTGGATGTGGCCCAAACAAACAAAGAAACAAATAAACAAAAAAATAAAAAGCAACATATGGTAACCATGCAATTTCTCAGGTATTCACAAGTTTCATATATACAGGTCAAAATATCAGCATCAGGAACCATCAGGCACATGCTCTCTTCCAATAAGTCTAGCGTCAAACGAGTCAAATGTGAAATTGTTAGAAAATATGAAACTCGTTTTAAGTGTTCTCCTTGAGACCAAATTCAGATTTTACTTGTAAGAATTCACTTATTAAGAAATAGAAAATCAGATTGTTGTCGTTCCTAAATTTTAACTTGAAATTTTATAAAAGGTAAGATCTTACGGCTTAAATGCAGACTTACATAAAATATCAAACATTCCACATTGTACTCATAGTACTTTCACATGTATTAATGAAATGGAAGAAAAACAAAAAAACAACTTTATGATTATAATATGCAAATAACGGCCATTTTCCTTTTCTCTTCTCCCTTAAGTACATATAAGCTTTATTGGTAATTCACATCTATATTTTCTACCAAGAAGCTACAATCTAAAAATAGTATTTCCACTAAAGTGGAATAGTATCTTGTGCACATCTTGAGCAATGGCTTTTTTATTTTAGCACAAAGAGGTCTTATTTAATATTTTATCCTTTAGACTATACGAAGAAACTCTTTTTTAGTTTCAGTGTGTATCAGAAGGTTTGATTCTTGGACAAGAACAGGTTGGGTTAATCATAGTTATGGAGACAAAAAATCTCTTGGTTTTTTTTTCTGTTGAGATTGAATGCATAAATTTCTGATTATACTTTGCAAAGCACCATGTTTCCTTTCTTTTTTTTAATTTTTACTGTGACTGAAGTTTTTGACAGTAGCATTTTCATTGGAGTGAAATGATATCGATTGGTATTTACTTAATTCACTGACAACAAATACCTTTTCAAATTATTGTTTTTTATGTTATTGTTAAAGATTGCAATTTATATACCTTATTATTAACCTTTTATATGATAAATGGTTCGTAAATATTTTCTCCTATTCTGTAGCATATTTTTAATTAACCTTTTTTGATTTCTGTTGCCATAAAAACCCTTTTAAATTTTATTCAATCATTTTGTTTGTCCAAATCATGGAACTTTTTTTTTCTGGTTTTTGTGCCAAACTGTCACTCTCAGGGGTTACTCCTGGCTATGCACTCTCAGAAATTGCTCCTGGCTTGGGGAACTATATGAGATGCTGAGGAATCGAACTGCAGTTTGTCCTAGGTTAACAGCATGCAAGGCAAATGATCTACCACTGCATCACTGCTTTGGCCCCCAAATTATGGAACTTCTGCCTGTGTTTGCCTTAATATATATATATATATATGTATATATACATATATATACACACATACATATATACATATATATACATATATGTATTCTTGTGTAATCCTAAAATCTCTGATTCAATTTGATCTAGCTTTTTTGTAAATAATGTGAGATACAGATCTAGACTCATATTTTTGTATGTTGCTCTTTAATTCCCCCATAGCCAATATGTTGAAAAAATTTCATTGCTTAGTATTTAGAAACAATTCTTTGTCAACAATTATTAGATGAATTACCTACATATAATGTAACATGAACAAGTAAATTCATCCTACAATTTTAAGGTTAATTTAATATATGAAAATTATATAGTGTAATATATCATATTGATAAATAGTGAAAATTATATTATCATTTTAAGTAGATACAGAAAAAGAGATTGTCAAGTTTCATACTTTATTAATTTTTGGGTTATACCTTATTTCACCTAAAAAAAGTTTATCCATGGTTTCTTTGTATCTGTTTGTTTACAACTTGGCTTCACCAAAATCAAAGATTGTCTACTTGTAAACCTGGGTGAGTTTACTGCCACATTCAGGGGTGTTCTCTGTTCTCAATAAAAAAGTAGTTCTGACCACCATACTAGTAGAAAACTGCCAAACTACACATGTTTCACCCACAACCTGATCTGGATTATTTCTTGTGTGACTCTGATTCAGATAGGTTCACCTGGCTTGGAGATATGACGCTTGGGGTGATTTTACAATTAATGATAAAAATACTGAGTAAAATAAGGGCCAGGGAGATAGCACAGTGGTAGACCATTTGCCTTGCACATGCCAACCCATGACGGACCCTGGTTTGATTTTCGGCATCCCATATGGTCTCCAGAGCCTGCCAGGAATAAATTCTAAATGCAGAGCCAGTAGTGACCCCTGAGTGCTGCTGGGTGTGAACACACACACCCCAAATACCAAAAAAAAAAAAAAAAATCTGAGTAATATAGAAAAAAAAGCAATGTACCACACAATACTAATTTCATATCAAACATATCCACAGTTGTCAGTCTGCAAGTAAGTAGAAATTAAAAGCCTTGCTTCTAACACCAGGTACAAACAAAATGTTCACTTTTTATACTGTTATTAAATAAAGTTTTTGGAATTACTCACAGCAGCAAACTCACAGTGAAAATTAAATTAAATGCATCAAATTAGAAAATAAGATAAACACATTTGAAAATTCATGACAATATACATAGATTATCAGAAAAAAATCTTATTTGAAAATAGTTAGAAAACAATAGCTATAGCTAGATAATCTACAAAGTTAAGATATAACATCTATTTGTAATTTCAATGCAACATTAGGCTGAATAAAACAAAATTGTAGTCTGAGTCATTATATCTTTGCATAATAATTTAAGTCCATGAAATGCAATATCTTGAATATTTAGTTTTTCTGAGCAGTACTATTTGTGGAGTTTTTTTATATTTAGAAATTATAGTAGAATTAGTTCTACATCCTCAAAGAATGTCAGTTGGATTTTGATTCAATTTTGAACCAGTACTTTGGATAGATGATTATCACGACTCTTTAACTCTCAATTCATATATAAAAGATAATTTCCATTTCCTGATTTCCTTTCTGTAGACACTAGAAAGGAGAAAGATGAGGGACACTGGAGACAGGAAATGTGCACAGTGGAGTGACAGTTATGCAAAACTGAAGAGTAATCATAAACTTTGTGAACTCACAAAGTTAAATTAAGTTAAAAGAATGTATTCCCAACCACCAAAAGAAATTTTATAATTCTGCCATAAGACGCTGTGCTTAGATATGCTCTTAGAATGTACCTGCTAATATTTGTTTTTACAATAGTCAAAATTGTGGTATAAAAATATCAGTTATGTTTAAGCTTAATTAGTTTGACCAAGATTGAGCATTTGGAAGTGTGTGTGTGTGTGTGTGTGTGTGTGTGTGTGTGTGTGTGTGTGTGTGTTTTGGGTCTACTCTCAGAGATATTAAGGGATTACTCTGTTCTGCACTTGCACTCAGTAATTACTCCTGGAATACTTGGGGGGCATTGGGGGGCATATAGAATTCTGGGGACCAAATTTGAGAAATTTTCTAGTTTTATTTTGAAGACTATTGGGAGTGCTTTTTGTTTGTTTGTTTGTTTGTTTGTTTGTTTTTTGTTTTTGTTTCTTTGGAGTCAAAGCTAAAGTAACCCAGGCTCTGCACACAGTCACTCCTGTAGTTATATGTACATATAACATATGTAGTTATATGGATCAAGTTACTTTGCACATCTTTAATTTTTAGTAATAATTCATGCTTCCACACACATTATCAACTTAAAGGAAAACTCCTAACCTATTTTATTATTTTTCTAGCCTCAAAATTGTTGATATTTTTCCTCATACAGTAAATAAAATGAAAGAAAGCCATCAATAGTAGAGGAAATAAAATTCCTACATTTTATTTGAAACTAATTTTATACAAAAAATCTCATTTGGGGGCCGGAGAGATAGCACAGCGATAGGTGTGTTTGCTTTACATGAGGCAGATGCAGTGCAGATGATGGTTTGATTCTCGGTATCCCATATGGTTCCCTGAGCGTTCCAGGAGCGACTTCTTAGTGCAGAGCCAGGAGTAAACCCTGAGTGCTGCCAGGTGTGGTTCCCAAAATAGAACAAAACAAAATAAAATCACAAAAAAAGCAAACAAAAAATTCATTTTATTTTTAGAAATAAATAGAGTGTTTTAAAAATTAGCTTACTATTAATATAGAAGGAATGGACTAGAAGATTATCCATTGTTTTCAAAAGAATAGACTATACAAATACTAATTGGGAAAAATATTAGACTCTGATTTTTTCACATATATCAAGACTTTTTATAATGTCCATTTTCATCATCCAAAATTCACTGTGACAAATAAAATTATATGTTTACTCATTGTTTTATAATATAGACACATTTTTTAATTTATTGTATGTTTGATTTTAAGCCTTTGCAAAGGGAAATCACATTTTTTATTTCTAATAGGAAAGCTATGTTTCCTATATTTCAAAATATTGGATTTGTATTTTGACTTTAAAAAATGTACATGTTTTGGAGCAGGAGCAATAGCACAGTGGTAGAGCTTTTGCCCAAGACAGACCTGAATTTGATCCTGACCATCCCGTATGATCCTGCTAGCCAGGAGCGATTTCTGAGTGCATAGTCATGAGTAACTCCTGTGTGTCAATGGGTGTGGTCCAAAAACCAAGAAACCAACAAACAAATGTACATTTTTTAATTGAAAACTCTAGTACTAAAATATGTTAAATTAGAAGATCTAAGCTTATCTCAATAATGATAGCAGCTGACTTTCAATATGAAATTGCTCAAAATAAATGTGACTGACAACTTAAATGAGACAATAGTAAAGTTTGCCATTCCATTACATTCTTCCTTTTGTCAGTTTCTCCATAGCTAATATTACCCACAGATAAATTTTCTTTATTTGTGGCATTATTTTATTTTATTTTATTTTATTTTTACTTTTTTGGGCCAGAACTGGTGAATCTCAAAGGTTACTCCTGGCTATGTGTTCAGAAATCGCTCCTGGCTTACCGCCTTACCACTCCTTGCCACTGCTCCTGCCCCTATTTGTGGCATTATTAATTATATGCTAAGATGCCAAAACCTGTCACTGATCTGCCATTGGAGTTTATATAATTTTAAAAGTTATTTATTGTAATTTTAGCAGTGATTAAAGAGTCTTCAGTGGAAGAAATTTTATCTTACTTGCTAATTTACTTGCCTCTATAGCAAGTAGTTCCTTAAAGATATTTTTCATGTGATTACAACTAAAGGGATCTAATGTCAGTTCTGTTACCTCTAACACACACATCCTCAATTAATTTCTCAATTTAATCTCAAGTCATTCAAAGACATAAAAGAGAATCAAAATCATTTTTCTCCTTAACTACTGAGTATATTTTTTTCTTTTGGAGAGGCTGGGGACTTAACCAGCAATGTTAAAGCATTACTCCTAGTTCTGCTCAGGTATCAACACTTGGGAGACAAAACAGAAAGGACTGAATGCAAACCAAATGCAAACCTAATCCCTGAACTATCTGTCCAGTCCAGATTGATTTAAAAGTAAAATACCTAGTTTACTATATGTTATTAAGTAGATGTTTCATTTATAAGCTTGAAAATTTATTTACTCGTAGACCTTCATTAAAGCTTTTGGATGGTCCAGAGTACTATCAATGAGCAATACAATTTTGAAATAAATTTTATGAGCAATAATTTACAAATTGGGATAAATATATAATATGCCATGTTTTATATACTCGTACAGAAATTTAGGCTTTATTGCATTAATTTATGGAGCATAGATACCATGAATTTTAGCATAAATCTTAAGGACCCAGAACTTTGTCAAATGAGCATTGAGTCAACTTAAAGTTACTAATTGTATTAGTTTATATATATACATATATATAAACTAATACAATATATTATATATTGTATTATATAGTGTATTATATAGTATTATATTAGTACATATACTAATATATATACATATATATACATATATATATATTCAGCTAGCAGGGATCTATTATTCCCTGATAAGAGCATTCTTTTAAGAAGTTCTGGAACAATTTTTATTTGTTGTGTTGTTTTTAGTAACCATACATGCACACACATAATAATAAATTATGCAAAACATATATATATTAATAGAATAGTTTATTTTTGGACATGAACCACTCTAAAGTTTTGTTGTTCTTGACTATTTCATATATATGAACATTTATGTACAAAACACCACAATTAATATTTTGGGTCAATCATTTTACAATCATTTTAAATACTGTTTAGAAGACAATTAGATACTATGTTGTGCATTATTTTCTTAGAAAGTTATATGTTTAATTATAGAAAGTGATGACATTATTTTTGTTTCCAAACAATAAAATATAAAAATTAAAATTAAAACTGAAAATTAAATGTAGAATTTAAGATGGAGAAGAGAAATTCAGGCTTTTACTTTTCTTTCTCCTGTAGCAAGAAAGATTTTACTGAACAAAACTTGCTTAGAAAAATGTGAGAAAAAAGAAAGAGGGTAAGTATGTGTGAAAGAGAGAACACAGGATTCTTCAGAGTGGAAATTGTGAAAAGAAGACAAGTGAGATTTCCGTTCTAAGATGAACACAAACTTGTGGAAAAAACCGAAGTTTTGTTTTTAATGTTCTCCCCAAATAAGTATAAATAAGACCTGTAAGGAGAATTAAATAAAAAGAAATTCTACCAATATCAATCTGATACTTTAGCAAATTTTATAAGCAAATCAAAGCTCTGCACAATTAAAGAAATCAATGTTGTATAATCAATAATGAAAACAGCCGAAAACACTGACTAAACCTTGTCACAGTCAATTTAATCCTATCATCTTGACATCATCACATTGATTTTCTAAAACAGTTTCTTCCTGATGGATGCTCTGAAAAGGCAAAAAAAAAAAAAATCCATTTAAAGTTCTGTAGCATCAATTTACCTCAATCTGCCTTAGACTTAAAATGTTTATGCCTCATCATTAATATCCATTAATTCCCTCCAGTTAGGACAAACACACTTCTGAACAAAACAAGCTAGGTAGCTAATCAATCTAATTAGCATCACAGCTTCTTTTAGATATGCACAGTGAAGATATAAGCCTTTGGCATTTAATTGTTGCTATATCCTCACAATCCCTTTTCTTGAGAAATGCTTCTTATTTGAATGTGTGATTCAACCTTTTAAAATCAGGGCATTTGGTTGAAAAAAAATCTCAATAGTATTTCTGATCCTATGCTTAAAACTGCAAATATTGAGTAGGTAAATGCGAGTTTAAATGTAGCTTCATTTTTATAGTATTAGGATTTTGCTGTACCCTGAGTAAATATAAAGCTGCTGCTGCTAGGAATTCATCGAACAGGCAACAGGTAAAAACAATAAAACAGGAAAATTCTGTTCCTCAAATTTAATGGAATTTTCAAGTGTCCTATTGAACAGAAGAGACCTGACTCATTTATTATAAGTAATTTACATAAAAATAAAATGGGATATTTAATTAAAATTGTTGGACTGTGATAATTATACAATAGCATAAATAAATATATCATTTTTGTTACAAATAAGATGAGCATTGCTATAAACATAATTTCTGGATTGAATTCTATTATGTGAAATTCTAAAAGTCATTATTTATAATTTTGAAAGAATTGCTAAAGAAGTCATTAAATGTTTCCTGGATTTCTGTTCAAGAAAATTAAACACTCTTTTGAGTGTTATTTTAAAACCCTTTACCTTCCACCTCTTCAAAGGGATTGCAGAGCTGCCCTAGTCAAGGGCAAGTATCTTACCAATGCAGCCCACCTTAACTGAAAGATTAATTTTGTCAACATATCTGTCTTTCAATGTTTATTAATAAATGGGGCCAATTGTCTTGTTCATTGGGTACATTTTTTAGAGATTATTCTAATTTCATGATTTCTCAAAAAAATGGTAGGAATTTTCGCAGAATAGCATCATTTTCCTTTCCTTAGACCTACTTCCCTACTATAAGGAAGCAGCCTGAATGATCATTTCCACACTAACGTCTGCTTCCAACATACCCTGTCTGTGAGACATATAAATTAAGAACTATATGGGGCCCGGGAGATAGCATGGAGGTAAGGCTTTTGCCTTTCATGCAAAAGGTCATCGGTTTGAATCCCGGTGCCCCATATGGTCCCCCGTGCTTGCCAGGAGCAATTTCTGAGCATGGAGCCAGGAGTAACCCCTGAGCGCTGCCGGGTGTGACCCCCCCCCAAAAAAAAACTATAAACCATAAAATAAAGTGGGGTAGTATTATAATTTTAAACCTATATAATATATACTTGTACATAATAACTGATGACTTGAAATATCGACTGTATCATTTGAAACAAGATAATCCAACTTTAAAACTTATCATGTAGGTAACATTAAAGTACTAAATAGAATTTCTTCTTTTTAGTTATACCCCTTTTGCATGTTTAGGTTCTCTCTATATCATCCATGGCATTTACATGCATGACAAATTCTAACTAAATGCCAGTTTTAATACTTGTACATGTATGACTGTGCCCTTTTGTAGAAAAATGTATCAATAATTGATATGTATGTATATCTGTGTGTTCTGCTCTAGTAACTGTAGGTAGCATATACTAATAATATAAAATTGACTTTTAAGAAGACAAAAATGCCAGGTTTGAACCCTTACCCCTGATACTAGAGAAGCCTTGGGTACCACAAAACCAAAAAAAAAAAAAAACCACTTTAAAAAAGTTATATATGTGTGTATCTTATATACACATATCTGTATATTATACACACATTATTGGGAAGACAATAATAGTGTTCAGAAATTTATAGGGGCATGCTGTCATGTCTGGGGAGTCAGATGTGTCAAGCATTGTCTTGAGTCATATCCCTCCACCCCAAAATTATTCAATGTTTAGTAAATAAACTGGAAAGCACTCTTTCAGCATTTTAGAGTAACAAAGCCTTTTTCATGTTTGCCTATGAGAAAGCACAGAGATAAAATTTAATCAGATAATGATAGGTATTTTATCTAAATGATGTGAACTGAAGTATCGATTAGGATCTAATTAGAAGAGGTTGACCCAGTAAGCCAGAATGAGATTTTGAGTACATAGATAAGCTCTAAGTGTAGCAAGAAATTGATTATGCTAGACATTCCTGTTGAGGCCACAATCATTTCTCTTACTTCATTCCTGACTTTTTCTTGGTTTCAGTTTATCTTCATTGACATCCATTTTGCTGAACAAATATGATAACTTTTCTCTTCTTCGTCACAAATTACTGTCTGAACAAAGTAACAGGCAAAAAAATTAAATGTTACTATTATGCTAACCAAAAAGAAGTAAAAATAGAAAGAACAAACAGATTTTATTGTAAAACATATATTGGATATAATTACTTCAAAGTGATATATAATTTAATTTGTAAATTTCTTAAATCACATAAAAGTTTACTTTTAAATATAATTTGAAGACCAACACTTTAACAGAGTGTAGAGTGCTTGCCTTGCACACAGCAGACCCATGTATGGCATCTCATAAGGTATCCTGAGCCCTGTCAGGAGTGATCCTTGAATGAAGAATTAACTAGGAGTAAACCTGAGTACCACTGAATGTGGCCCAAATACACACACAAACAATGTGAACACTGTCAATATATATCCTCATCTCTTTCCTACAGAGATAGAAAATTAAAAATTTAAAGCCTGGCATTGTATAGCCTAATACAATGCTGAAAAGGATGTAGTTGAGTATAATTACTTTATATTTATCTTTCTCTTTTAATTACCTTTGAAAATAATGTCAATGTATTTGAATTTATAATGACATACAAATGAAGCATGCATAAAATATATATCTAAATAAATTATGTTTCTTAAAAAGATTATTATTTAGCTAACAGATTTATTCATTTATGTCAGTGCTGCTGTCAACTTACATAAACACTTATTATTTTATTTATGTGAAATGTATTCTTTGGGTAAATTTTGCTTGTTTTCCACAAACACTAATATCAATTGAAGTGGTATTAACTACAGGAGAATAAGATCACATTTTATACTGTAGTGTCTTCTCATGTGATCATTTTACAAATAGACTGCTTCTTACTTTTTCGCATTAAAAATAGATTGTGGTGAGAAAAACTAGGTATTTTACACAAAATGCTCTAATATCATGCAAATTGAGCAAATGGTATCAAGTGATAATGAAAGATTTATGTTTTAAATTCTACTAAGATGCAAACAAGATTTGAGGACAGTGAAGAGATTGTTTTTCTTTTACTGGTTTTTTGCATAGGGAGGAGATTACAGTAGAGATTCCAAGCATAGGTTAAAAGGAAATAAGTATGTTTCAAAAATTATTGCAGCTCGCAGAGATAGCTTACCACCATTGCTTAGTGTTACCATGCTTCCAAAATGGGTAGGAGTAAATCAGAGAGCTGTTAGAGCAGGTCCTTATTCTTAGTGAGCAGTCTTTGCCCACAGATGGCTCACTATCATTGCTGAGAAAAGCTATGCCCCCATGACAAAAGGTAGCAAGCAGAGACCAGCTCAAAAAGAGTAGTTGCAACAGCTCCACTGTGCTCTGCAGCTGTGTAATTCCTCTAGTCAAGAAACCACAGCACAACATGTAAAAATACCCAACACTGCAAGGTGACAATGGGAAAAGAACACAGACCTCCATCATGCTTAAAGAATAAAGATGGTAGAGCTGAAGAGTTCACAAATACCAACCATCTAAATAACATCTCAGATAAGGAATATATAGAAGAAAAATGGATGTTTAAAAAACTCAAAGAAAGATAAAAACAATTGAACAAATCACAACTAAGATGCAACAAGATATGAAAGTAGAAAAGAGAAAACTTCAAACTGAGAAAGTGTGAAGGTGAAATAAAGACCCACTGAAAGGTCTCAATAGCAAAGTAATAGTGACTAAGGACATAAAAGTGAGCAGGAAGATGAGCTGGATAATAAATTTATAAAACACAAGAGGTGGGAAATGAGTCTTAAAATAATCAGATAATGAAAAGGATCCTATACAAATATGAATAGAGGAAAATAGAATGCTGAGATAAATGCAATAGAAACAATATTAGAATCATTGGATTCATAAGGGCTCAGAAAAAAATTCCCAGTCAAGTACATCATTAAAGAAAAGTTTCCAGAGCTAATGAGTGCATACATGCATGTCTTGTTGGCTGAAAAATAGCAGCTAAAAAAAGATCCATAGAAAAGCACACCAAAGCACATCCTAGTCATAGTGATGAATACCCAGATAGAGCTAGAATACCGATGGTAGCAAGTTCAAAAACTTAAAGACAAAGGATCGTATTTAAGAATTACAGAGTTTCTACCATAAGCAAACCTCAGAGCCCATGGCAGTGTTTGGATAACATGACAAAAAAAAAAGAATTTTTATACATATGTATATTAAAAAATTTAAAAAAAGAAAAGATAAGGCCTCCCAATTCTTACCACAGGCTGTGTTCTTTACACTGACTCTATAGAAAGAGGAGGTACAGTAAATGCACCTTATATCCACCTCAACCCAGGCCCTTTGCCTGGTCTGTATTGTGAAATGGGGAACAAAAAAAAAAAACTCAAGAAATTGAATGCTTTGCTAAAAGTACTTCACTCATACATAATTTCATTAGGTTTGAAAGAAGAATGCATAGCTTCATGGATAAGCAGCATGTCACAGCATTAACATAATAGGAATATTAATCTTCTAATGAAGTCAGTCAGAAGATCCACTACGATGGTTATACCTTAAGTATTGGTAGCTGATCAAAAATTTCTGAGGAAATATTACCAGCAGGCCCACTGAAAAATTTGTTTGCTCAAGTGTAGAGGGTGGGAAGATTCCTGAGAGATCTCCCACCAATAGGCCTACTGAGTCTTCTTTCTAAGTGTGGGTAATTAAATGAGACATTTTGTTAATAAAACTGACATTCTGCTTCCTTTACTACAAACATTTAATTGATATATCTATATTACTACGTGTGTATATATGTATATATATACATGTATATATACTAACTTCTGCTGTGTATATAGTAAAACCTTTCTCACCTGGCATAAATTAAATTTATGATTTAATTTATGATTAAATTTATCTTTACGTGGAATATTCAGCATCAAAAAACAATTTCTTCTTTCCTTGTCTTTGAACAACATAGTAGTTTGTAACGGAAAAGATTGCTTTGCCCCAGGGAAGTCCCTAGAAACTTTGAATACCTGATAGCTAATATACACTCCAAATTATTTGGCCAGAATAGCATTGGACTATTGAATTTTACTAGGTATAAATTTTGTATTCCTTTCATATAAGTATTATCGCTTTCAAAACCAGACCTTAGGAAGAATCTTATCCCCTAAGCTAGAAACCTGATCCCTGAGGTAAAGGAAATTTGGTATAGGAAACCTTGCTAATCTCTTAATTTACATCAATATGACACCTAGGGCAGGTCAAAGAGTACTTTGAAATGTAAAAGTTTACCTTCCTTTTATTTTCGGGCTCCCAACTGAACTATATTTTGTTCTAAGATTACAAACCACCTAGAGCCATGTGTTATTTTATTGAAGCTTATATACTAAACTTAATAATTGCTCTTGAAATGGCAAAAGGAACAATGGAGATCAAGATGATTTTGAATGATTTTAAAAGAAAAATAACACATTGCTTACTACAAGAGAATTCCCTTTCTAATTTCCCCAATATTTACTGTGGTTATGCAAAACAACAACAAAAACAAAACAAAAGAAAAACAAAAAAATGCATATAAAACCTTGCCACACCAGCCCTAACTTATTTTTTTCTTTCTCTTCTATTTACTTTTCTTTTATTTCTTTTTTTATTTTTCCTCCTTTTTTCTTTTTTCCCTTTTCCTTAAATTTTCTTTCGTTCTCATGATTATTACATGATGGTGGTTGTTTTTAGTAATTGGATGCTTTTTTCTGTAGATACTTTTTTTGTTTTTGCTTTTAGTTTTTTTTTGTTTTGTTTTTCTTTTTTTCCCATTTCTTCTTTTAAATTGATATTTATAACCTCTAGACGGAGAGAATCCATACTCAATCTAAAACAAGCTACACACAGAGATAAGTAGTTACACTCAAAATCGTGAGGACAAGCAAGGAAGATATAGGATGCGTGCTGGGGATAGAGGTGGAGGAAGGACAACACTGGTGGTGGGAATGGCCTTGATTTATTGTCACTATGTACCTTAAATATTACTGTGGAAAATTTGTGATTCACGTTGGTCATAATAAAATTATTAAAAAATAAAATAAAATTATAATAAAGTAAAAATAGAGAGTAATAAATGAAAATATATAATTGATGACAAATAGGAAATAAAGCACAGCAAGACATGATTAAACTCAATTTTGAAAAAAAGTTCTATCAACATATAATAGTTTTGTGCTTTAAATTATAAGCATATTATAATTTCTAATTTTTGAAATGCCTATTTTAAATTTACTTTAAATTATACATTATTGAAAATATACTGAGATTTCTTATTAAGAGAGAAAAAGTTTCTTATATTTAACTTTAACTTATTTAATGATATGAGACAATAACAACAAGTGAATGCAATTACTTATTACAGAGATGTTATGGCATTGGTAAAATAAGGAAAAGGAAATCAAGTCAACATTCACAACTTAAAATTTTTTATGCTTGCAAGGAAAACATTATGCATGTACCACTACTTGCAGTAACTAGCTGAAAACAATATAAGAAATATAGTTGATTTGGGGACCTAAGAGAATATAGCAGGTAAGGTGCTTATTTTATAGATTATAATTGAGGACTCTATATGCATTTAATCCATGTGCAAGCATGAGCACTGGCCATAAGTAAACTCTGAGCACAAAGTGGTGTGGCTCTCCAAATTAAAAAAATAACAGAACAAAACAAACTAGTATGGTAGCTTTTAATACATTTTTCATAAGTAAATTTACAGTCCAGTTCTACTATTTAATACAAGTTATTCTGATTTAAATATAATTTATGAAATAATTCTCAAGTCTTTTTAGTGTTTAGAAATAAATACCTCCCCGTGCCTGCCAGGGGCGATTTCTGAGCATGGAGCCAGGAGTAACCACTGAGCACTGCCGGGTGTGATCCAAAAACCAAAAAAAAAAAAAAAAACTCTTACTTAGTACTCACTATTTATAAATATATCATTGTTACATATTAAAAATTATTTTAAAAATAGCTTTAAATCAGAGTTATCTTTTTTTGTGTGTGGTTTTTGGGTCACACACGGAAGTGCTCAGGGGTTACTCCTGGCTCCATGCTCAGAAATTGCTCCTGGCAGGCACAGGGGACCATATGGAGCACTGGGATTCGAACCGATGACCTTTTGCATGAAAGGTAAACGCCTTACCTCCATGCTATCTCCTGGGCCCCAGAGTTATCTTTCTTACTATAAACTTTATACAAAAGAAAAGGCTTTTCTTGACCATATTTGAACATATTTCACTTTTGTGTTTTCTGGTGTCTTGATAGAAATGGACACTGAAGGCTGAGAGGTTGCTCTACAGAAGTGTACTTACTTTGCATTTTTGAAGCCATGGTTTGATTTTGACAACATTACATACGCATGCATGTGTAGAAATGAAAAATGGAATGTATATTTCATGATGAAGTAATTCAGATTAAAGAACAAGTGAAATATGAACTAAGTAAATATACCCTTTAATAGAAAAAAAACTCATAAAGATTAATTTCTTTTAAAACCACAATAGTTGGAACGATAGTAATTGGTAAAGTCCTTGCTTTTCAAGCAACTGGTCCAGGTTCAATATCCAGTAACTATTTGCTGCCCTAATATCTGCCAGGAGTGATTCCCTGAGCACAAAACTAGGAATAATAGCCAGAGCAACTGGGTATGGCCTCTAAACAACAACAGAATAAAGATTAATAAAAACAAATAATAGAAATGAAAATTTAAATTACAATAATTTCTGCCATGGACAGAAAGAACAATTTTCTCTCAATGCTTCAGGCCCATGGGAAACAGGTACTCCTGGTCCAGATATTCAGATGTGATCCATATGACAGAGTGCAGCAAATTCATTAAAGAGGAGACTGTAAAGATGCTAGTACCTGAGGCTGACTCCCAAATATTTTATAGGGCTATTGTCACATTTTAACATATTTTAGATACATACAATGTGCCGTAAAGCTCACCTATTAACATTACCAAAAAGAAAAATATATAATATTTTAATATTTCTGTGTTATTTATTTTCAAAACATTATGGAGTAAAGAATAAAAATCTTATGTCTTCGAAGACTGTGAACCATTTTTATCATATTTTCCCAGTGGAAATTTAACACTATTCATTGAAATAGCAGCATATTTATATTTATTACAGAAAAGCAGGTAGTTCATGATTCATAAGATAGGAAAGATGCAAACAAAAATAGAAAGGGCGGGGCCAGGCGGTGACGCTGGAGGTAAGGTGCCTGCCTTGCCTGCGCTAACATAGCGGTTCGATCCCCTGGTTCCCATATGGTCCCCTGTGCCTGCCAGGAGCAACTTCTGAGCGAATAGCCAGGAGTAACCCCTGAGCGTCACTGGGTGTGGCCCAAAAACCAAAAAAAAAAAAAATAGAAAGGGCAAACAAAATAAATACTTTAATATTTGGCTCTCTGGTTTAACTATATTCTTTATTTCAATTTGTGTATTTAATAATCATTGTAGTGTTTTTATACTCAGCATTTGTACAGTCCTACAAATCAGAGCAATAAAAAGAATAAGCATGACTGTTGTAGATAATTTGTAAGCTTAATTATTCCAACTTTCCCTCTTAATAGTTGGATTTATTTAAGATCTTTTTCTGTCTATAATTTTTCTTTAACTTTTCTCCTTAATAATTGGATTTATTTAAGATTTTTTTGTCTATGATTTTTCTTTAAGTCACAGTTGACCTAAATATTATGTCTTCTTTAGGGGCCCGGGAGATAGCATGGAGATAAGGCGTTTGCCTTTCATGCAAAAGGTCATTGGTTCGAATCCCGGTGCCCCATATGGTCCCCCGTGCCTGCCAGGAGCAATTTCTGAGCATGGAGCCAGGAGTGACCCCTGAGCACTGCCGGGTGTGACCCAAAAACCAAAAAAAAAAAAAATTATGTCTTCTTTAAAGTCTAAGTCAAGACCCAACTTTTATAATATTGAATTAGAGTTTGCATTATTGTTGTGTTAAAAAACCAAGGAGAGAATCTCATTTAGAATACAACATCAAAATTTGTGACTATAAATTAGGTTATCAGAAATGTGAAATCAAAAGAATTTTTTGGGGGGGTTTTGGGTCACAACCTGCAGTGCTCAGGGGTTACTCCTCGCTCTATACTCAGAAATCGCTCCTTGCAGACTCTGGAGACCATATGGGACACTGGGATTTGAACCACCAACATTCTGTATGTGAGGCAAACGCCTTACCTCCTTGCTATCTCTCAAGCCCTATTCAAAGGAATTTTTGAGATGATCTGAAGGGCCCTGATTGAAGGAAATTACATTATAAACATAAATACCATATATGACCACACCTAGTCTATCCTGGAACCAAAAAAAAAAAAGATTTTTGGGCATCTGTGGTGCACTATTTCAGTATTAAAATTATCTAAATATTTTTTTTGGTCTATACATAAAAGTAAGATACTTCTGCTCTCTTCATGTGACAGTTTTTATGAGAAGACTACATAAATTATATCAGGCTTTACTAGGATATTTTTGAAGGACATCTTTCACATTAACACCTCAGCCAGAACTCTTCATTCAGTAGTACCAGTACCTAATATTTCAGTTGTAGTTTTAGGCATTATTAAATAGACTTTGGTGATGGAATAGAACAGGGTGTTCACCAGGAATATACATGCTGGTGCTAAAACAGGGAATAATTATATAATACTAGCAAAGTCTCGAGCATGTAAGGAATATGCTCCATTTTGAGCTATCTTCTGATCTCAACATAAGCTAATTTTAAATATAGGCATTTATTACATAATCATATGTGCTTTCTTAGGAGCCCACTTCTGGCTTTGTACTCTGGGATTGCTTCCGAGAGTGATCAAAATATCATGTGATACCAGGTATAAAGAATGAACCGAGATACCCTGCATGCAAAATATATAGTCTATTACATTTCCTCTACAGCCTGTCATTCATTTTTAAGTAATAACATTATTTTAATACTATTGTCTTAGAAATTCAACATACTAAGTTATCAAGAGTTTATTCATATATTGCATACATTGGATGTGTTAGCTCATTTTGCAAGTCAAGAAACAAGCATAGAAAAGCCAAAGAGTAGATGATTTACCACATTTGAAATAACAAAGGAATTAGAGGCACATATTTCTAATTTAAGATTTCTAAACCTCTTATACTCTTATACAAAGAGGAATTTAAGATCTGAAAGCTTTATGGCTGCACATAGAACGGTCAAAATTTTCCCATTTAGTCACTCATGCATTCATTCATTCAACTAGCTACAATTTATGTTCCATTAAATGCTGCTTGTGAGAAAAACAAGTAAATAATAGGAATTGATAGTAAAAATTACAGAACAAAAATTGAAAATGTCATAACTATGAGGCAAATAATATAAAAAGGACAAATATGATTTTTGAAACACTGCAATTTTCCAGTGAAATCAGGACAGATGATTTAGCGAAACTAAGTGTGAAAATACTGTGAAAGTTCTGAAAGTATTAATTAATCCATTAAAAAATACTCTGGGAAGTAATTGTGGAGATTTAACTGAGGAAATTAGTTCCTAGAAAGCAAAAGGCAATATTCTTTCCTCATGGCATAATGAGAAAAATTGCAAAGACATTTTCAATTCAGAACTTGAATTCTATGCATGAAATTCAGGTAATCATATTGTTACATGGAATTTTTCTAAACTGAAATCATAAACATAAAACTCAACTCCAATTCAGTGAGATTTTCTTGGCCATGTACCTAAGTAATGAAATAAAACTACAACAATGTGATATTTATTTAAAAACTGTTGTTTGTACTTTACACTAAATAATAGCAAAATGAAACTATTCCTCAGATATTGATGTTGGCATTTATTTGGAGCCACTTTTCTTATCCTGGCTATAATACTTTACCCAAAGACATTGTGCATGATGGTTGTGAGGCACTGAATTTATAATCTCTTGGTTTTACATGCGTTAATATATTCAGAGTTTATAAAGAAAAATATAATTACATAAGTACATATTTAAAAAGTAATTATTAATGTTTTTGATATCTGTAGAACAGTTAACTTTAAATTATAGCTTATTATAATTTGAGTATATATATATATCAGTTAATTTATTTGAAACACTAGTGATGTTATCTCAGGAAACATTAAGTTCTCTGTGTGCCTCAATATCTTTTAGCTGTACAAGTAAGATGGTAAGTGATTGTATGGTATAAAAGTGAAATCAGTCATTATAAATGACATGTACATGCTTAAATAAAATATGCAATTAGCCATCTCTTGGGTATGAAAGTTTTGATAAAAGTAAATTTATTATAATATATTTAAAATATTTATGAAAATTGAAAACTATAAAATATAGTTAATTTTTTTATAATTAAGTAAATAATACTTGAAATTCAGTTTAGCATATTTTATATAGTTTTGTTTTTGTTACTTTTTTATATTAATACACATACACATCTATGTATGATGTCATATTTCTGGTGGTAGACAATCAAATTGCTAGCACAATGTGTACATTTCATTATATCTAAACAATAACTATATTTTACAATATAAATCTTCACATTAAGTGATTTTTTTTGGGGGGAAAGCCACACTCAACAGCAATCAGGGTTTATGCCTGTTTCTGCACTCGAGAATCACTTCCAGCAGCCTCAAGCAACTATATGGGATGTCAAAGATAGAACCCAGGTTGACTGCATGCACGTAAAATGTCCTCCACATTATGCTATCACTACAGTTCCTGAGTGATATTCTTATCAGCATTATTGTCCATTTTACCCTCATATATTGTCTCCAATAATTTTTGTGATTTCAACATAATAAATAAGACATCAGAAGAGAGGAATATTTAGCAACAATACGATTTAAACAATCAATATTAAAAATCATTTATTATATTTTATACAGTTTATTTATTATTTATTATTTATTTATTATATTTTATATAGTTTATCCATATTTTCTTATATCAAATTGCAACATATATTATGCAAAACAAAATAACAGGTGATTGATTAACATGATGCTTTTGATCCCCAAGTCCATGAATGCTTTAGTTGTTCTTGTTCTTTTTGATGTATATGGTCTTACAGTGTTAAGTATCAACAATTATATCTCATTTTTGTCTTTTTTTAATTTTTCTTATGATTAAGGATGTGGATCATTTTTATGTGCCTTTTGGTCACTTGTATTTCTTCTTTGAGGAAGTTTTGGTTCATTTCCCCGCTTTTTTTTTTTTGAGAAATTTTATTTTTACCACTGTGAATTAAAAATCTTTCACAGTAATATTTTAGCTATATAGAGACATTGAATCAGGGGTATTCTCACCACCAATGTTGTCCTCACTCCACCGCTGTTCCCAGAATGCATCCCATATTCTTTGCTCCCTGGGCAGCTAGTATAATTGGTCCCCTCTGTGTCTAGCTTGCTTTTTTCTTATAAAGTTCTATCAGTGCCTTATATGTCTTTGATATTAATTCCTTACCAGGTGATTGATGGCTAAATGATTTCATATCATCTATAAGCTGCCTTTTTATCTTATTGATATATATAATCCCTATTACATATATATATATATAAAAATTATTTAGAGATCTGTGTCACATAGTTGAAAAAATTAATTATAATAGATTTGTCTCCAGGTAAGCGGAAGTGAAATTATTTAAAATTTTTAAAAATAACAGAAAAAGAAAAATAAGAATACAGCAGCAAGAAAATATGTAAAAATTACTATAACTTTCGATAAGGTCTTTAAGTCATTGTCAGAATGTTTATAAGCTCTTGTTGCTAGTTGATCATTCTGTCAATTATTTTGTTTTTGAACTTTAAGTAGATTCAAATGTACATTGGAGTCTAACTTGGCGTGTCCCAGGGATGACATTATTTTTTAATAATTGTAGTTATGTTGCATAATTTCAAGCACTGCTGTAGATACTGCATCTTTTGTGAGGCAACTACAGCAGAATGAGGACTTGGGCCACCCTCTCCTCTCTTGATGAAGAGATTTCAGCTGATTGTACAATATACTCATAATATTTCACAGTTTAGTTTACACATCTTGTAAAAATAGATTTTGTTTATTAAGCTGGCTGGATGCAGAATGTGACAGTGTTCATAGAATATGCATTCACCTCTAGTAATTTATTTTGAAGTGAAAACTATTGTGAATGACATAGGAAAGAAATCTGAATTCATTTTTTCATATGTAGCTGACTAGTTAGTTTTTCCAAAACCATTTGTTAAAAAAGTGTTCCTTACTCCACTTCATATTTTTGTTTCTTTATCAAAATTCATTGATAAAATCCATGAAATTTTGGCTTAGAATATTTATATCTATTTCATTTATCTAAGGGTATATCTTTATTTTAGTACTATGCTGTTTTAAATACTAATGCTTTGTAATACAGTGTGAAATTGGAGAAATTGAAGTATCCCATAGTCTTTTTTCTAAGGAATAGTTTAGCTATTTGAAGGAGGACATTGTTCCATAGGAGTCTTTGATCCATAGGGATTGCAGTGAATTTGTGCAATGCTTTGAAGATTATTGTCAATTTGATAATATTATTTCTCCCAACCTGTGAACAGAGAATGTTTCTTTTTCTTTGTGTTCTTTTTAATTCTTGAAGTAGTGTTTTTACAGTTTTAATTATATAGGTCTTTCACCTTTAGTTAAGATGATTAGGAGGTTCTTGATTTTCTGAGGTACAATTGTAAATAGATTTTTTAAATATCTTTCTCTTCTCTTCCATTTTTACATATATGAAGGTCATGCATTTTTCATATTAATTTTGAAGGCTACCATTTTGCTAAACAAACTATTGTTCTAGGAGCTTTTTTGTAGAAGCTTTTGGAGTTTCTAAATACAGTATCATGTCACCTGTAAACAGTGAGAGTTTGACTTCTTCCTCACTGGGAAGAATGCCAACTGGTCCATTCTTTCTGGAAAACTATATGAACATTCTAAATAATGTAAAGAAATTGAACTTCTATTTGACCCCACAATTCTACTTGGCAAAGCCCAAAGTCAAAATGGAGAAAATACATCTGCACCTCAATTTTCCATTTAGAAGAGTCTAGAAACAAAATGAAAAAGAGATATCTTCATGCCTCTGTTCCTTGGAGCATTAGACACAATAGCCAAATTCTGGAAACAACCTAAATGTCCAAGAATAGATGACTGGATAAAGGTATCCTAGTACTTTTACACAATGACACAATGGATATTGCTCCACCATAAGAAACTATAAAGTTTAAAATTCACTGCTACATGGAGAAAACTGGAAAGTAATAACCTGAATGATTTTTAGAAGGACAGAGACCAATAAAGATTTATCACTCACAAATATGGATATAAAGTAACATAAGGGTAGAAAAATGAACACCAAAAGACAGTGGAAACAGTATGAGAATTAGTATTCAATAGGCAACATGCCTCTCGAAGAGATTGGTACTGAAAGTTGGTAAAAAAAAAATATTTCGTATTAAAACATATCAGCAACAGTACCGTAAACCACAGTGCAAAGAATTTAGACAGATGAATATAGATAGATAAATGATAGATGCATTGAAAGAGAGACAGATAGATGATAGATATATGAATAGAGAGGTAGATATAGATTTATAGATAGGTAAGATAGATAGATAGATAGATAGATAGATAGATAGATAGATAGATAGAAAGAAAATGCTGAAATCTTATATAAACAGATTGGTAAGTGGGAGTCAAATGGCAGTAGGGAAGCATTGGTTAAGGAAAGTGGACTTTAATGAAGGGAGTGCTGTTAAAAATTCTACACCTGAAATCCATCCATAAATAAATTTGTAATTTCATTGTGACTAACACTTTAAAATATATTCTAAGAGTCCTTCCAAAAAATAAGAATCTCTTAAGTCATTTAATTCTTCCTAATGATATACAGTTTGGTCTACATTCATATTAATGTCAGTTCCGAAATTTTAGATTTACTCATTTGGGTATTTGGTGATATAAACCTGATTGCTATACCTTTTAATATTTATAAATCTTTTTTGTATAGTATCTTCATTCTAGTAATTCTACAGTCTTTATTGAAATGTGTCAAATTTTAAAGATTTCTGATATCGTTATTCCTTGAATTTCATGCCTATAAACATTCACATCTTGCTTAAAATACAAGAAACATACATAGACTTCATAGAAAAGCTTTCTGTCATAATCACAAAACAGTTAAATGAATAACTATTTGGAGTCAGAGTTTTAAGGAATTGCCTTTGTTTACAACAATAAGAAAAATCTGTTTTTTTTTAATTCTGATTTGTATGGTAAAATTATGCAGTTATACTTGAAGCTTTTGGTAAACAGCCATGACATTTTTCACTAGTAATTAATTTGAAAGGAGATTTTTTTCTTGATGTGTATTTTGTTTGTAGTAAAACTAAGATGCATAATTCATTGTACTTGATGCACAGTAAGCGTTCAAGACACATTTGGTTTAGAGGATTCTTTTTTTAATTATGGTTAGCTATATAGTTGTTTATGACCGTTTTTCTCTTTTATGGCTCTTTCCTCCTCCTCTTCCTCCTCCTCCTCCTCCTCCCCTCTCTGCTTTTGGGAATAGTTTCCCAAATACAAGAATGCCACATGTGATTCATGAATATACCCGGTGATTTAATTATTTTTCCCGCTAATATTTAGATTAATTTAAAATATGTATCTATATGCTGATTTCTATATATCAGTGTCTCAAAATACCCAATATCTGGAACACTGTATCTCCATTTTCCTTAACATTCTATATCTGATATTTTAATTGTAATGTTAGGTTTGTTTTTGTTTCTATTGCACTGAGGACTTCAACCTATTTATATCGGCCAGGATCCCTCAATTGCAATTTTATCATTTTCGTGGGAATGAAGTATGATTATTGTTTACATCTTAATTCACAAGCTCAAAGAGGGGCTAAATATGGGCAGATACATTTAAATAAAAACATTAACAAAATTTTCTGAAAACTAAATTAGTTTTGACACTAATAGCTTTGCTGCAAAACTTCCTTCTCTGAGTATGCTAGAGTCACTGTCATGATATTCATTAGTGAGGCTTCTTCATGAAGCATTTGTACTCCAAAGATTATTTATGAATCCAGAAAGTAAACAACCTTTTGAAGGTAATATGAAATATATAATCAGTAACTGATGCAAATATTTAATGCTAGAAGACTTAAAATCCTCATGAGAAAATGAATTATTCATATTAGACCATATTATTCAGCACATTTTAAGATTATACTAATATATCATATGAAATATTTATAGTGGGGGTAAACCACTGGGCAATATTTCATGGTATTAGCAGCGGTTTTGTAGAACTTGCTCAACGTTTGCTACCAATGATGTGTGAAATACTACATGTATAATTTAATATTTTTGATATGATGGTAAGCATGTGTTTATTTTGGGAAACTAATTGCATTTAATGAAATATGAACTACAGCAAACATCTGAGCACATATATTTCACTAAAATGCTCATTTACCTGATTAGAAACTAGGGTTTTACAAATATGTAACTGAAAATCCGTAACCTCTTTGAATATGATTAGCAAGGAGTCTACCTTTATATCTCCATAATTAATTTATAAAAATATTATAAAATCCAATAAAATTGTGGGCATACTTTGCTTATGCTTGGGATGGGTATGTTTGGGTTACACTTAGCAGTGATGTTTAGGTCTTATTTCTAGCACTCCTAGTGCTAGAACACTCCTAGTATCCTAGTAGTATATGTATGTGGTATCAGATTGAACCATGGTAGACTTTATGGAAGGCCTTACTCCGTGTTCTGTCTCCCTTTCCATTTATTAAAAATCTTATAAATTATTTATGTATAATTAATAGGTGAGCAATGAAAGTTATAGATCATATATTTTCTTCACAGTCATGTGCACTTTTGGAGTCGCCTCCTTTTCTATCATCATCTTTTTAATGTAAAGAATTGAATTTATTTACCACAATGAAGCATATGATATAGTATATTAAGAAACATGAAAAGATCATTTAGAAATAAATGTAATAATAGCAAACAAATTCTGTTTGCTATATGGGACAACACACAAATTATAAGTATTAGGTAATCCTAATATCATGTCTTTTCGTGCAAATACAAAGAACAGAAAAGATAAATATCTAAAGTATAATAACAGACCTACATATTTTGTTTGACATAAAAACAGCCACAGTATCTTTAACATACTAACTGCAAAAAAATACTAACTGCATGTTTTTGTATTGAGTTTAATTTTTTATAAAGAATGTTCGATCAGATGGTTTAATTAATCTTTAAAACATATTTTTAGTTTTAATTAAAAATCAGTTCTAGTAGATTAAATTTAATTAATTAATTTAACTTAATTTCAATCTTTAAAGGATAATAAAATACCCATTTTCTCACAAAATTATAGCATAATAAAAATTTGTCCATAAATTAACAGATAAGTTCAATAACTTAATATATAATTATTCTATAGACAATAGAATTCCAGGATAACTAGTCCATGGTTGGAAGCTTGTCACAGATAGTGGCAGAGTGCAGTTAGGACAGAGAAGGGATAACTATGACAAAGATAGTTGGAAATTATCAGTCTGCACAAGAACTGGGTACTGAAAGGGTATGCAAGAAAATGACATGCATGATACCTCTTTAGTAATAGTAATGAAAATCACAATAACTAAAAAGTAGAGAGAAAGGGAGTGAATGAGAGAAAGAAAGAGATAATCTGTTGCAGAGGCAGAAAGGAGAGTGGGCAGAGAGGAGTACAGGAGGGGAGACTGGGAATGAGTACCAATAAAGGATTTTATACACTTTATGACTATAACTCAAGTATGAACAACCATGGTACTGTTGAAAAATAAAATTAAAAAACTTGTATTATGAACAACCTGGTAACCCTAGCATTTACATAAAGAATATTTCCAGAAACAAAATTAAAAGTTTTGTTTGTCATAATTGCAAATATTTAGTAAAATGTGAAATACATTTTAATGCAATAGATAGTTATTTCTAGAGTAACTTCAATTTTGTGTATTTTGTTTTATTTCTACTGATTCATCAGTTTGTAAAGTTCATAAAACATAAAATTTATAACCTTAAACTTTATAAAGCTTATAAACATAAATTTAATGACTAAATACTAATATTGCTTACATGGTTTGTGAATCCTGCTCAAATTTTTATTTTAATGCAAATTGCATGATCATTTATACATAATAAATAGTGAATAACAAATATTTGATTATTAAAATAGTGCCTTACAATAATATATCTTATTATACTAACTATCAAAACAACTATAAACAAAATGTACCTGTAAAAATTTTGCTTGCTTTTTTACTGTATAGCCATTATTTTTGTAAAAGGAAAAAACCAAATATGAATAAAGAGTTGATTGATTGTGATCTTTGCCTATATTCGTAAGCCCACATTTGATTAATTCCAAAAATGGCAGTTCCTATTTGCTTGACTTCTACCTCAGATTTAAGACTTGGCCACATTATACATTTTAAATTTTTTTGGAAAATATATTAACATTAATATTTTGAACTATCAACTTATTTGAAGAGAAATAGGATGCCATGTATAGATCTTCCAATCTATAATTGCATTTCTTTCTTCAAAATAGGTCTAAGAATTTTTTCCATTTCCTGTATTTCAAAATAAATTGACTAAGACCAAAATGATGTCAGTTTTTTATACCATCACATAAAATTACTTTTGGACAAATATTTAGTTTGAACATAAATATTTCCTGAGCAGTTAAATGTTAAAATTGATAGTATATATGACTATTTAATAATTTTTGACATTTTATTTATTGGGGAGCTGTTACATAATTGATTTGGATTCTATACAATTTATTCTAGGACATAACTTAATACCATGACCTGGAATTTTTTTCAGATTCCAGTTACTTTATTTCTCGCATTTATATCTATTTCTTGAATATATGTACTTATATGAATTAAATCAATATACACAAAATATTATGATCTAGTTCAGAAATGTTATTTTTGTTTATTTTCAGATCGACAACTATATGCTCAGGAGTTACTCCTTGTACTGTGCTTAGTGATGCTTGATGAACAATGTAGGGATAGAATTTGAGTTGACTGTGCACAAGGTAAGCATCCTACCCACTGTACTATTGCTCTGTCTTCAATATATATACTTTTATATTAAATCATGTATATAGATATTGTTAAAATTTAAGCTAATTTAACAAATTAAAATTATCTTTCTTTCTAAATAAAGATTAAGATTATTGAACCATATTACGTTCTATCAGAAATAATGTATTTATAAAAGAACCTAATATATTTTGTGAGAAAACAAAAATATTTTTAATATCAATAGAATATTGATATTAATTTCAAGTAATATATTTATTATTATACTCTAAGGAAATCAGCCAATTAGAATTGAAACAACTACATTATTATTTTCTATGACATTGCATTTTACAAATATCCATGTACATTTATTATTTATTTGTTTCTCATTTATTCTGTTTATGTATTCTATATTTCTACTTTATTTAGATAATTATTTATTTTTCCACTTAAGTTAAATAAAAGGGATATTTTCACTCATTCTGAAAGAAATAAACTATTATATAAGGTGGTACCTATAAAAATTTTATTCCAAATTATTCATTCAAGGTTCTTTTCTTTTTTTTTCTTTTTTTTTCTTTTTCTCCAACACCAAGTGGTTCTAAGGTTACTTCTGGTTCTTTTCTTGGGGATCACTCCTGACAGTCTTTAGTGATCAGAGTGTATATGTGGTGCTAGGACTTAAGTAAAGATGGCTGCATAAGACAAGCAACTCTTTTGTCTCTCTGTCCCTTATCCAAGATTTTTATGCTTAGTTAATATAAAAACAATTTTGTGATATATACTCTTTTCAATTTATTGTTAAAAATATTTAGAGACTAGTTCATTAAAATGTTAAATGATTTTTCTTTTAATGACTCAGAGCCTAGGAAAAATATCATATTTGTTTATCTTTTTTGTTGAACTATCTGGAGTGTGCATGAAGAAGAAATATTGAAACTCATGCTCTGAAAGTCTTAAATAGAGGTATTATTCTATTTATGTAATTTATATCATGACCTATAATTCTCTAGTGTAGTAACCTAGACAGGATAACAGTACAGATTGCAATATATAAAGATGATGTAAAAGAAAATATTTCCTCATAGGAATGTGGTCATCTTCCTTAATATCTCTCTTACAGACCCTTCCAATGTTTAATAAAACTGAGTAATTTAACTTGTCATCCAAGATTTGAACTGATGAATATTCCCTTTTGCATAGGCATACTAAATATGGGGAATTATTATGTATAGAAACAAGTTCTTTTCCACTAGGTACAAGCACCCATACATTTTATAATACAGGGACATTTCTCACCCTGAACATTTATCATGGAGGACTTGGCTTAGACTCATATGATTGGACAGTGACCTTCCAACTCCAAACACCAGATCCCAATAGTAGAACCAGCACAGTTCCCTGCAACAGTACCAGAAATCAAATTACCCCGGGGAGTTCCTAATACCGCTCTGGCATCCACTTGCACCAGACTGATAAGACATCCTGAAGACGAGGAAAAAAGCAACAACCTGATAAACCTGTCCTGAGACCAGTAAGAATGTTCCTAGCCTGGACTTCGGTCTAGGACTTGTACAAAAACCAAGATATCTAATCCAGAGGTCTGACATTGACAACAACGACTGACCAGAATTTCTAAAACCATAAAAAAGACTCTATCCTAGGTTTTATCATTGTATCTGTGAAGAAAACCAAGATCATTAATCTCAGAGACTATCAACAACCATGATGGAGCATAACTTCTAGAACCATAAAGAAAGACCATATCCTCCACTTCTTCCTTTGTCTTGTGAAAATGTCAGTATCTCAGATTACAGAGGACTGATTTTGTCAAACACAACTGAGCAGGACATTTCCTGGTACCATAAAAAAAAACCTTGGGTTTTGATAATGAGCATGTCCTTAGACTGTAGTTGTCCCCATGGCTTCAAGTATGCTTCAAGGGTCAAGAAACCCTGTATCTCTTAGGCCAAAATAATTTCCTTTCTAATTTCCCCATTTTTTGGCATATGCAAAACACACACACACACACACACACACACAAATAAGCAAACCATACAACCTTGCAACACTAGCCCTCCTTCCTTTTTGTTTTTCTTTCTTGTTGCTTTTTGTTGATGTTGTGATTTTTTTGTGGTTGTATATTTTTACTCTTTGTTCCCTTTCTTCTTTTAAAATGTTACTTATAGCTTCTAGATAGCATCTCCCCTGCTTTCTTTTTTCCCAACAGAACCACATAACTTCATCTTGTTCTGCCTCATAAATTGAGGATTTAAAAAAATATGAACATAGAGTGGAAATAAAAAATGGTCAGACTAATCACCAAACGCAAAGTCAAAGACAAGATACCCAATCTACAACAAACTATACACAAAGGGAACCTATTATCCCAGCAGTTCAGGGGCAAAGGTGGGAGGTATGGGATGCATGCTGGAAACGGGGATGGAGGGACAACACTGGTGGTGGGATGGCCCTATTTCACTGTCACCTTAAGTATAACTTTGAAAGACTTGTAATTCACATTGGTCACAATAAAAATTATTTAAATATAAATAAAATTATAAAACATTAACTATCTAACCAGATGCCCCCAAAATAGTTCAACTCAAGGTCTGTAGTAGTTAAAACTAAATTGTTCACTTGTCTCTAAATCTTGTTAGAATATATTTTTCCTTCTCTCATCATATGCTTTTGGCATAAATATATAAAGAAAATGCAAGTAATCTTAAGGCAAGCTGCATGTTTTTAAATGTTCTTAAATTCCATTATTCATCCACTTAACAGTTGCTTTTAAAATTATAAGCATTGCTAGTGTTGAATAGAACACTAATAAGAATCTAGAGGGTATGAAGTTTGAAATAAAAAAAAAACTACATACTGAAATAACAGTTCTGAAAAACTCAGCAGATGAAATAAAAACCTCAATGAAAAGTATCTCCAATGGAGTAACAGCAGCTGAAAACAGGGTCAGTGAGCCTGAGGAAGAGATGGCAAACAACTCTCTTCAGCAGAAGGGCGTGAAAAAGAACCTTAAAGCAAATGATCAGGCAATGGATAAACTAATTAAAAAATGTGAACATATGAAAATTTATTTGCTTTGATAAACTCAGCAGAAACAACATAGGGATCATTGAAGTCCCAGAAACACAGGAAAAGAATAATAATAATAAAAAATAATAATAGTAATAATAGAGGAAGAGTGAGAAGAGAAGAGGAGGAGAAAGAGGAAAATGAAAAAGAAGGAGAAAAGAAAGAAGAAAAGGAAAAAAACGGAGAGGAGGAAGTAGAGTAAGAAGAAGGAAGAAGAAGAAAAGAAGAAGAAGAAGAAGAAGAAGAAGAAGAAGAAGAAGAAGAAGAAGAAGAAGAAGAAGAAGAAGAAGAAGAAGAAGAAAGGAAAAAGAAGAAAAAGAGAAAAAAGAAAGATGATATAGGAGGTTTGAATGTGGTTCAATGTGTAGAGTAGATGACTTGTAGGTGTCAATGCCTAGATTTGAAAGCTAGATGATCTCATATTCATATTTTAATATTCTCACAACTTGTATGAATTAGTGTATATATGTATGTATGCATAAAATATGTGTATGTATGCATAAAATAAAATATGCATGCTCAAATCTAAAAAGCAACTGTAATAAAAAAGAATTTATGAAGACCATGACAATAAAAATAACATATTAAGGAGGTCCAAAATATGTACATTATCCATTGAAATTATCTACTGTAAATGAAAATACAGAATTTTTCTTGATCTGCAAATGATAATAATAAATAAAAATAAAATTATAATCACAAAAAATAAATTATATTGGAATATATTTTCTTCTCTCAGATCCTAGCCTTAGGCATAAATGTATAAAGAAAATACAAGTAATCTTAAGTTAAGCAATAGCTGCATATTGTTAAATTCCATTATACATTCGCTTAACATTTGCTTTAAAAATCATAAAGTCTTGGACCAGAGCAGTGGTGCAAAGAAGCAGTAAGGCATCTGCCAGGCCGGTGCTAGCCTAGGACGGACCGTGGTTCCATCCTCCAGTATCCCATATAATCCCCAAGCCAGGAACGATTTCTGAGAGCATAGCCAGAGGTAACCCCTGAGCGTCACTGGTCACTGAGTGTGGCCAAAAAACAAAACAAAACAAAAGAAAAAAAACCAAAAAATCATAAGCTCTTGAGGCCAGAGTATACAGTAGGTAGGGTGTTTGCCTTGCATGCCGCCAACCAGAGCTTGATTCCAGGCATCCATATGGTAGCCTGAGTCTACCAGGAAAAATTTCTGAAAGAATAGCCAAGAGTAACCACTGAGAGCTTTCAGGTGTTGCTCAAAAACAAAACAAACAAACAAATAAAACAAACAAACAAAAATAAAAAGAAACTCAGAATAATTTTTATTGAAAAATCATTTTAATTTTTATTCTTTTGCATTTGCAACGCGAAGAAATCATGGATTTTTTTAATACTAAAACATCATTGAAAGAGGCATCAACTTTTCACATTACTAAAGAGCAAGCTACAACTATATTTATATTCATATTGCTCCTCATCTCAAATTCGAGTTTACTGGGGACGTTCTTCTTTTTTAATATCTTTATTTAAACATCTTGATTACAAATATGATTGTAGTTGGGTTTTTTATTTTAGTTCTTGACAATCAGTTTGCTTAAAGCTGCAATGGCCATGTTTTAGGTTATTATTGTCTGAAAGTTTTTGCACAATAATTTATTGTTCATTTATTTAGTTTATTTGTGTTATTGTTTCATCCAACAGTGGTCAGGGCTTATTTCTGGCTCTGAGCTCAGATTTACTTCCTGTGGGGCTGAGTGTGCTGAGAATTAAATTCAGTTGCCCATTTACCAGGTAACATTTTTCATGTTGTAGTAATACTCTTTCTCCTGTGTATAATAATTATTGCCTGAATAAATGTTAAATAACTTTGCTTGATAGGTTTTGCATGACCTTATTTGACTTAAATTCTTAAATTTGCACTTGATATGCACAAATGCAGTAGGATTCATTTTTACAGAGAGTTTGTAAAATGTTGTCATTGATTTGAGGCCAAGGAGGGTATCTCTGTTTACAGAAGCATCAAAAGTTGATGTAATATTTCAACTGCTATACCAGAATGCTATAATCTAAATAGTTTTTAAATAATTGATTTTATTTCTAAATAAATTTTACAATCTGGGAAGTTTAAGATAAAGTTACAAGCAGATTATCTGACTGTGCACTTTAGACTTGTATCCTAAATGATTGGTTCTTTTCTATGTTAACAAGTGAGTCAGCATATAAAAGTTCTCTGGGTTCTTTATATTAGTACACTCATTTCAGTCATGAGGTTTACATCACTCAGATATAATTCTTTTCACACCTTCTTAATTCTATTACATTAGGTTTGAGTTTTCAACACAAAATTTTGACTTGACTGAAATACTCAGTCGGTAACATAAAAAATGCTGGAAATTCCAAGTCACCACTTTAATTCTAAGGATTATGAACCTGCCCCCCAATCCTCTACAGTTAAAGTAAAATTTTAAATGTATAAAACTAACAAGCAATAAACTTATTTTTTTCACATACTAAAATTTGACTTAGTTCCCAAGGGAATAGAAAAGAAATAAACATCTGCTAGACAAGGAGCTGCAGAGAGAGTACGGTAGTCAAGCTGCCTACATTGCACAAAGCTCACTATATGGTCTCCCGGGACTCCTGCCAGGTGTAATGAGTGCAGAGCTAAGAGAATTCCCTGAGCACTTCCAGGTGCTCAATACAAAACAAAATATATCAGAGGAATTTATTCTCAGCGGAGGGTGGAATTTGTAAAGATTGACCTACTACAATGTCCCAAATTTATTTTCTGATTTACCCTATATCAACTGAGAAACTAAGGTCAAATTGGGTTATTGCTACTCTCATCCACCAGCCACCCAATCCAATTCCTGAAGTCCACTGGAGGAAAATAACTTGCCTGCATGCTTAAATAGGTGTATGCCTAGTATGGACAAGTACTGCAGTCCAGAAAAATGAAGTGCTTTGGGTTAGAGGTGGAGGATGATGTTCTCACTCTTCAGTGCCATTGCTCTGATATATTGGTAGTGTTACATACAGTGAAAAGACTTGAAAATACAAGTAAGCCATAAATATTTGAGAATTTGGTGTCCACTGTGGAAATGAGTTTCTAGGTCAAAAGGTAACCCCTTTGCCTCTGGGTCCTGACTAGCAATTGAAACTTTTATGTCACTACAAATGCTCAGCTTGATCAGAAATGCTGTGTATTCAGTTAGAAATTCCCCAAAGATTAAGAGAACTCTGGGCTCTCTTTTTATTTCCTTGTTCCTTGTTCTTGCTAAATAAGGTAAAGTTATCAACACAATCATTCCCCGTTTCACACTGCTGCTTCTAAAGCTCTATAAAAGTAGTTTTTGCCCAAACTCCCTAGAGAAAAGTGTTTCACTGATTCTAAGACACTGTATGACCCCAATTCATGGATTGTTTTTGCCTTAAATAAAGGACATTGCAATCCTTTAAAGAAAACACACAAGGTTATAAAAGCACCAGTTACTCCCAAATCCTCTACAAAATTGCAACCCTTGTCTTTCTGTCTTAAACGAAACATAGATGTACTTATTTAAAAAGCATTCAGTTACACAACAAATTCCCATGTAATTTGCAATGAGAAAACAGGTTAGGTGAAAAGTGCAAACTCAGATCATGAGCTTTATTTCGAAATAATCTAGTACTGGAGAGTGGAACAAATTAAATCACCAAATATCAATTCAAAAAATGAGAAAAATTTACCTGGTTACACTTAACAAAGATAGAGTAATCCACAATGAACATGAGTTTACACAAACTAAGGAGAGCAGAGAAGAATCTTGACAGGGACCCTGGAATAAAAAGGAAAGACTGCAATATTTGCCTTTTTATTTTTTATTTCTAAACTCAGGAATACAATAGATCAGCAATTATTCTTATGAGAAATGATAGATTGGTGAGAGAAGGAAAATTATATTTAAGGAATTTCTTTCCTTATGAGAGAGACAACCAATGTTGTGAAACAGTATTTTGGGCATCCATTTTTCATAAATTAAAATATTGGCCTATTGTTTTTAACTACATTCTTGATGAACAGAAATGTCCAAATGTTGCTTAATGAAAGGAAATAATCAGAAAAATTTCACTCATGGCATAATATTTTCCACAAAATTTTATAAGTAAAATTATTGCAACTTTGCTATGCACATTTATTATGTACACATGTCTAGCTTTTTCATATTTTAAAGGTGGGAGAGAATACTTATTACAGAGATTTGATAATTACAAAACCTGACACAGTACTATACGTTTACCCTTGCTGTAGTTAATTATAAATATATATTGTTCATAATAAAAAAGTGCTAGTGTCATCATA
>PVKC010003528.1:0-38769 GCA_004027635.1 Crocidura indochinensis | reverse complement strand
CCCGGCAGCGCTCAGGGGTTACTCCTGTCTCTACGCTCAGAAATCACTCCTGGGCAGACTCGGGGAACCATATGGGATGCCAGGATTCCAACCACCGACCTTTTGAATACAAGGCAAATGCCCTACCTCCACGCTATCTCTCCAGCTCCTAGTCAATGATTTTTTAGGCATTATTCCTAGGTGGTACTGTCTTGGATTGAAGATGTCCTAATAAAAGGCATAGAGAGACATTATTTCCTGCACTTAATAATAGAAGAAAAATTTTATTGCTTTGTATTTGGAAGGCTGGAAGAAAAAAATAGGGGAACCACTAGAAGGAGAACTTACACCTTGATGGAACGGTCCATCCAAATCAAAGTAAGCATGGCCTTAAGGACTTCCTCCAGTGATATTTTTAATATTTAGATAGCTAAACTACTGTGACTATAGGATTGAGTCAAGTGTCTAGAGAAGAATTTGATTTCACAGTATAGGTTTTTGAAGGCTTAATTTTGTCATATATATTTTAAAAATTGGGGTATTGTCTAGGACTTCTTTTCCTGCTTGAATAAATCTTGATTCTTAAACCAAGATTTAGAATGTGTGTATACTTTGCCAAACATATATAGCCCTCCTTGGATTTTGTGCTTCAAGTTCACTAACATACTTTCACAGTTGGGAATTTTTCAAGGGGAAAAAATTCATGGCTAGTTAAGTTGAGTCATTTATAAATAATACTAGAGCTTCAAGCAAAGTAAAAATTCTTTGTAATTCATGAGGTGATTTAATCCTCAATGAACCTATGCCTTATGTTCAACTTCTAGGAAATAGTAGCTCAAAAGAAGATTAGTGTATATTAGATAATATGTGATGGTGAAGACTAAGTCACTTTATTCATCACCAATCCATGCTAAGCAAAGCTTTGGTCTCAGTTTTCTAGCTAGCTGTTTAGGAGTCTACGGAAGAGAATCATTTTCAAATCTATACTTTTATTATTAAATCAAAGAACTTTATGACTAGTGACAGTATTGCAATTTTATTACTCAAAAGAAAAAGATAAAATTTTTTCAACTGATATTTTCTAAGCATCCTCTTTTCTACTGACTATTAGATATTAGGTCTGATGGAAATTGATATAGGCTGCAAATTCATGGAACATAGAGACAAGAAGAAGTAGACCCATGCCAAATCGCTTTAAAGCCCAAGGCACACAAAAACAGTAATAAAACTCATCTTATCTTTATTTAAAATACTATTTTCTCATTACAGAATCTTTGCCTTAATTTAACATTGCCTTAATTATTTAAATAATGAACTAAAATAGTATTTACCTAACTAATGTTTTTGTGGTAACCTCTTAAATTATTAACTCGAGGGAATGCCTCACTACCTTCCTTACATTTCTGGTCCTGGACAGAAGAGACGAAACACTGGAAAATCATGTCATTATTGGGATCAAATTTGCTATACACAAAAATGACACCATATTGAAAACAACATATAAAAATTGTTTAATTATCCAGAGAGATACTATAAGATTTAAGGTGGCCTTTGCCTTTTGCAGAAGATACCACTTCAATGCTTTACACTCCTTATGGTCTGCCAAGCAACACTAGGAGTGACCTCTCAGTACAGAGCCAAGAGTAAGCCTTGAGTACTGCCAGGTGTGGCTCAAACCCCACAACTACTGCCAAAAGAAATTGCTTAAGAATTTTCAAAATTATATTCAATGATAAGGATATTCCTTAAAAAACTGGAAATTGAACTCCTATTTGATCCAGGAATACCACTCCTATGGGTATACCTTCGGAAAACAAAAACACAATATCGAAATGCCCTCTGCATGCCTATGTACATTGCAGCACTATATACAATAGCCCGAATCTGGAAACAACCCAGATGCCCAACAACAGATGAGTGACTAAGGAAACTGTGGTACATCTATACATCTACACAACTGTTAAAAAAATGAAGTCATGAATTTTGCCTACTCATGGATAGATATGGAGATTATTATGCATAATTATATGGATTAGAGGGAGAGAGACAGACACAGAATAGTCTCACTCATCTGTGAATTTAAGAAAAATAAATGACAGAATGATAATAGTACCCAGAGAAAATAGAGATGAGGGCCAGAAAGACCAGAAACTAATCACAAAGAGTGGTGGGAGAGAGAAAGAACTGTACCAATAACTACCATGACAATGTTAGTGAGAGAAGGAAATAAAATGCCTGTCTCAAAGACAGGCAGGGGCTGGGGGAGAAGGTAAATGGGAAATATTGGTGGTGGGAAAGTTACACTGGTGAAAGGTGGTGTGCATTCAATGATGAAAATTCAGCTATGAACATTCTTGTAACCACAGTGTTAAATAAAGAAATCACTATTAAAAAATTATATTTTCAGTCATGGAGATTGGTTTTAATTATGTTTCCCGGAATTAGATACTTTTTTTGAAAAATTGTTATCATAACACAGTGATTTACCAAGTTGTTCACAATACAATTATTCTTGAGTATTTGATGTTCAAGCATCATTCCCACCATAAGTGTGATCTTTCTTTCACCAGCATCCCAATTACTCATCCAGCAACCTAGGCTTACATCCTTGCAAACAAAAAGTTACTCTATATCATTGGTTATAATACAAAGGCAAATGCAATTATCAAAATTTAGATCAGTAATGGTCATATTGTTATAATTGTTTTAACTTTCAATGGTGCTAGGTAAGCCTTCTGTGTTATTGTTTAGTCTGAGCTTGGTAGTCTTCTATGCAACCTTCCTATGAGATATGCTGTGATCCTACTGTGCTGAAAGTACTCTGAAATTTTGAGTTGTCACATAGCCAAGAGCAACCATGCAGTTCAGGATCTCTAGACCTAGAACCAATTAGGTGTCTTGACATTTTAGTAAGGTTTAAACTGTGGAGTTAAGCTGTTTCTATATGTGTCAAGTGTGACTATGGGCTGCTCTGCCAGGAAGATAGGGAAATATACCCGCACTCATTCTGAGAAAGTCCAGAGTTGTTGTCAGTACAGACAAGAATATCTGGGAAGAGTTGGCATCCATCATTTTGTTTTGGAAATTAGTAGTGGAATTGGGCTGTTTTTCAAGAAAAATGGCAGATGTGGGTGGGGACTCTGGAACTAGATTCTGAGATGAAGGTGGAAGACAAAGGGTCTTTTAGGGAATACTTTCAGAAGTAAGACAAACAAGTTTGGAGGCTGGAAATGCTCCTTTGAGTAGTTCTTATAAGAGAAAAGGATTCAGACTTTTCTGTAACTAAGTAAAGGAGACATTGACTCCGGGATACTAAGAAATGACAATACCATTGTCCTACCAATAGCAATTCCCAATAATGAACACACAGTAAGCAACTGATATTTAGAGTTTTCCTGTCAATCATCTCATTCCAACCCTTCTGAAAGTTTAATCGGCATTTACATATGTTTATAATGGATGGGCCAGAAAGAATTCATCAGTTTATTAGATAGAATCCTATTAGTAGTTGTATTATGAAAACCCATAATTGTTGGTATGAATAACAGTTCCAAGAGAACTATAATTATGCCATAACATTAAAATTACTAATTCAGTATTTATTTCTGCTGTGTGCCTTCCATTGTGTGAAATGTGGAGGATCTGAAGAATAAAATGAACACAGTTTTTCTGTCCTAACAAAATGTATTATTTAGTATGGGACAGTTACTACAGTGAGCATTACAATATATTTATCTGTCCTGACAAAGCCATATAGTAGAACTTTAGGAAATCCCTGTCTGTGTTATGAAAAAAATTATGGAGGAATATCCATATTGTTGGGGTTTTATTTTGGGGAGTAGGGAAGTATACTCAGTGGTGCTGAGGGGTTTACTCCTGACTTTGCACTCAGAAATCACTTGTAACAGATTCTGGGGACGATCAGGGATGCAGGGAATCTAACCCAGGTTGGCTGTAAAAAAATGTCATGAAATTTTCCTATACATGGATGGGCATGGAAACTATTATGAGAGGGGGGGGGGCACAGAATAGTCTCACTCTGTGGGATTTAAGAAAACCAAAAGACAGTATGATAATAATATCCAGAGAATATACAGATGAGGTTTGGAAAGACCAGCCTATAATATGAAGCTTACCACAATGAGTAGCGAGTGCAGTTAGAGAAATAACTACACCAACAACTATCATGACAACGGCAGGGAGTAAGAAAACTAGTATGCCTGTCTTGAATACAGTCAGGGTGTGGGAGAGGAGAGAGATGGGTGACATTGGTGGTGGGAAGGTTGCACTGGTGAAGGGGGCTGTACTGTTTTATTACTGAAACTCAACTACAAACATGTTTGTAACCATGGTGCTTAGATAAATATATTAATTTATAAAAGAACAAAAGAAAAGGAGATGGTTGAAACTAATCTCGAAGAATGACAAAGAGTTATTCTGAAGTGTGAGCTGAAATTAGGAGCTAGGGAAAAAGAAGGAACTACTCCCAATATTACAAGTAGTTCACAAGGGCTGAAATATAGAACAGAAACAAAAAGAGAAAGCCTGAAGGCATGAAGACTGAGCTCCACTGGGTCTTGAGTGACATGTAAATGAGATGCCATTTATGGAAAATTCCAGAATCACTCGGCTATTTAAGTACAGGAGATATTTTGAAACATAATATTAGAAGTTATTTCAATAGATCAGAGAATAAACTAGTTCCTAATTATCATTTGATTAAACTGCTTTACTACCTATCTATGGCTGCTTAACAAATCATCATAAACATGCTGGTTTCAAACTACCCATCGTTACTAGCAGATAAGGTAGTGCTGTGTGGTCATCACCAGAAATATTATTGGTGATGAACCCCACTTCTTCTATGCCCTTCCAGGTTATTATTGTCATAAATGCATTTTCTCGTAACCTACTCTGGCAGCAAAATGCACATGTGTATGTGTGTGCACATACAAAGACACAAGCACAGATTTTGCAAGCAAAACAGTCTTATACAACTGTGCAGTCGAGTAAATAACATCCCTTTTGCCATATTCTGTTGGTTAGATGCAAACCACATCCTACCCACACTCAAGAGAAAGCATGAATGTTTGTTTCTAAGTGTCTCTTTAAGACGAAGTCATCATAGCTGCATGTTCCCACACAGTTCATCTTCTTTGGAAGAAGGAAGTCATCTTCTTTGACCTAGTCCAATAGTCTCTTAGAAAGACACTTTGATCTTGATTAAAGTCTAGAAATGGAAATGACTGTTGTGCTTATGCATATGCTTTCAGAAAAAAAAATGCCATGTATTCTGCTTTGCCAAATATATTGTATTTGCTGCATCAACTTATAGTCAAAGTAGCATCGGGACTCAGAAAGCATGATTTATAGAGTTATGCCATGATATGTTTCAAAGTTTCTGAAAACCCATGTTCCATCAACTATAGGTACCTTAAGATACCTTAAAATTTGATTCCTTCACTTTCTGTTGTGTATGTCATTTTTTCTCTTTATTATACCTCATATTTTATATGGAATACAAGTATTAGAATTTATCTATGTATATTGGGTTGTGTTTGATAAACATCGGGGAATTTGGTCTCTAATCTGTGCCATCTGGTGATTCGGTGATATCTATATGAATGCAGAGTAACTTTGCTATTTAACTACTTAGTATGTGCATTTAATTAAGTGAGAAATTTCCTAAGGCATGTGGTTAAAGGAGTTTTGGCAGAGTTCCCCTCTAGGGGGCTTGGCATCAAGCAGCTGAATACTCACTGGTGCTGAGTTCCAAACGTTCCTGCACAATAGTGTTGGTTTAATATCATTGATGCTTGATGCTTCTGCCAGCTCCCAGTGCGATTTATAGCCCAAGCATTTTAATAACTCATATTGAAGACTTGCTAAAGATGAGTCCAGTTGTTTTAGATGTCCTATATTTGTGCCTACCCTACTAGATGATTAGTTATGATGGAAAACAAGTAAGAATGTGTGCCCAAATGGGAACATATCAAAACACCCTTTGTAGCAGGATTCATCTGTTTGGTTGCATTCTTCTGTAAACTTTGAATTACAAAGCAACTAATGAAATGTGGAATTCAAAAGTAAACAAAAGAGAGTAGTTAACCTAAAATGTAAGGTCAGTACTTTCGAAACCACTGTGTGTATAATTTTCTTTAGTGCTAAGAAGCAGATTTTCTGAAAAGATACAACATTAAAACAAATAGACACAGAAATGATCCTATTTAAACTTAGACAGCAGGTCAGAAATAAAGTCACAGATGGGTTTTAAGAGTAGATAAAAGACCCCCAGCATATAGGAGTAATTGATTAGGTCAGTGTCCTGACTGTGGGGACTCACAGCTCTCCCTCCACCTGGGCAGGACTGATCTCTCTGCTCTTGACAAAGTTCTCCCTGAGGAAAACAATGGTGACTGCTATGGGGTCACAAACATGACCTGCTAAGGAGCATCTTGAGGGAAACTTCAAATAGAGTGAAGAACTGAAGAGCAGTGTGCTTATTTTTCTTTCTGTGGACAATCATTGAAAAAAAATTTTGTTGAAGGAAATACTCATTATAAATATCATCAATGAAAAATACATATAGAATGCTTGTTTAATTCCTGGTGCTTCTTTCTTTTACCTCGTCTTGCTTAGGATTTGGATACTAGAACAGATCCCTATCATGTGTTAAAGTCTAGGAATTGAGAAACTTTTTTCTGTTGGGATATCATTTTACCTGATATTAAATTTTCAGGTATCAGATGTAAATGTCAAATATGGCTTATGAGAATTGCAGTTGATTTTGTCTCTTTTTAGCTTCTTGTTCCTGATAATACCAGACAAGAATTCGTTGTAGTATTTACCCCTGCTGGTCCATAATCTGGCCTTATATGACTCAGAATGACTTCTATCACCTTTTCCAGAGTCCACCTAATCATAGACACCACCCTTTCTTTTCTTAATCATCCCCTTTCACTGCTCTGCAGTTTTAGCCCTGAAAGTTCTTTCTTCCACCAGAAATCCCCCAGTCTGGACTTGCAGGACTCAACCCTCTCAACTGTAGGCCTACTTTTCTCTTCTTCTAAATACTTGCTGATTTGAGTTCTTTTCTATTTCTATCATGCTAATAAATTTCACTATGGTCCTTTTCTCTGACTAGCCTTGCACAATCTCAGAATGGAAATCTTGGAATGAAAGGCTTTATTTCAGAGGACACAAATATCTCAATCCATCTCCCACCATATATCAATTCTGTGCACTGCCACTGAAGGTAGAACTGTGACCAAATACCCTGTATATATAAATACTAAACTAGTCTGAAGGCATTTCCTCCCAATCCACTGGTTCAAAAAATATTAATAATGTTGACTGTTTTTCTTCTTGTTGAGGACACAGAACTGTACTCAGAAATAGTGATAGACAAAGGTTCCAGAAGATTCAGATCACACCAGATGCCACTCCTTCCCAGTGACACAGAGCAAGATGTCAAGGATATACTTTCCAGAAACACTGAAAGATCCCCCCCAAGCAATGACTTTGTTAAATCTTGCTTTTCCTTCAATTTGAGAAGCACCTGCCAGCCTTTTCTCTCTCTCCCCATCCTTTTGGATTCAATTTGTACCGTTTCTAACCCTAACTCTAAGCCCCCAACCTCCAAGACCCCCCATGCTCCAAGACTTATTCCCTCTAGTGATTATTGTTTCTTTGCTTTTGGTCACACTCAACAGTGCTCAGGGCTTACTCCTGGTTCTGCACTCAGAAATCACTCCTAGTGAGCTCAGAGACTATATGGGGTGCCAAAAACAAATCTAGATAATCTATATGCCTGGCAAGTACTGTACTATTCTGTACTATGACTCTTTAATTATCTCTTACCCTTGTTTCAAACATTTCTTTCTTCTTCTTTTACTTTTTTATTTTTATTTTTTGGTTTTCTTTTTTTGGGTCAACCCCGGCAGTGCTCAGGGGTTATTCCTGGCTCTGCACTCAGAAATCACCCCTGACAGGCTCGGGAGACCATATGGGATGCTGGGATTTGAACCACCGTCCTTCTCCATGCAAGGCAAATGCCTTACCTCCATTCTATCCCTCCAGTCCCTAACATTTCTTTCTTCTGATAAAACCTTTTTGCATTTAATATGTGTGATATCTGGTCCTCAGGGAACCCTAATTGATGCAACTCCCCTTCTGGAAATAATATTGACCATCCTAGCAATGATTCTTGAGCATCTTTACTTCCTTTTCCAACTATATGTGTAAATTATCTAGGATCATTGTAACTAAGCACCATAAGCTGGGTATCTAAAATAGGAAAGGTCTATTTTTCAGGAGACAGAAAGTGACAAATCAAGGTGTCAGCCAGGTTGATTTATTCCAAGGATTCTTGGGGAGAATGTGTATAGTATCTTTTTCTGGGTTCCAGTAACAGTCAACTATCCTTGTTATGATAAACTCTACTTCTGTCTTTACATGAATTTTTCCTATGTATGACTTCTATATCTTTTTTTTTTTTTTGGTTTTTGGGCCACAACTGGTGATGATCAGGGGTTACTCCTGGCTATCAGCTTAGAAGTCGCTCCTGGTTTGGGGGACCATATGGGAAACCGGGGTTTCGAACCGTGGTCCGTCCTAGGCTAGCACAGGCAAGGCAGGCACCTTACCTCCAGCACCACCACCCGGCCCCAGGTTTCTATATCTTAATTATAATATATTCATTAATTCTTCCTACCCACCAACTCCACTCAAATACCCTAAGAGTATATTTAAGACCTTCTGAGATTTAATCCCTATCTTTTTTTTCAATATTTTCCTTCTCCTAGCTTTGAGTAGGCTCTGCTTTTTCTCCATGAAGTATCTTTTGCCAACCCAACCATGACAGCACACTCTCTTGCTAGAAATTAATTGTATCATGTAGTGACTGCCCTCATTTGCTATCACAATACATATGTATACATCCTTTTCCCCCTCCATTGAGTTTCTTGGGAATATCAGTGTTGCTTGCAAGTATCTGATTTCCACATAATGGCTAAGATGCCTCTACAATAGCCTTTTATATACAGTAGACATTTAATAAACATCTCTTGTCTGGCTAAATGGAGAAGCTAAGGATACTTTTTTGTGAAGTGATGGGAGTGACTTTGCCTATAAACTATTGCCTCATCTTTTTTTCCTCATCATTTCCAACGATGCTTCCTGTTCCATTATTTCTTAATAGATTTTCATTGCTCTTCATAATAGTTGAGAATTCAGAACAAAGACCATTATTCTTCAATTAATAAATAAAAATACTACAATTGAAAGCTATTACTTATGACCACAGACTACAACAACAGCAAATCTTTAACACAGTTTCTGGTGCACAGTTTCTATGTGATATTATTATGTTTTTATAGTAGAGAACTAAGATCACAGAGCTGAAAGTTTTCACTCTATAACTAATTATAATATTGTAAAATTACAACTGAAATAGAAGGTAGATATATATTGTAAACATTCTGTACTTGGAATAGCTTGACAATTAAAATAGTCATGCTCATAATTAAATTGAAATCATAAAAACATTTACTTCAGAGTTTGCCAAAGTTGAAGTGATACTAATTCACTTTTACAAAAGATATATCTCAGTAATTTTTGACAATAAAAAAGATATAAAAAAGTTTTCATAAGAAAGCACCAAATAGCATTTTTTGCAGCAGCAGATACCCTTGTAGTCATAGACACCTTAAGAAGTGAAAATGACTTCCCTTAGCTTTATGCCCAGAAAATATTTTAAGAAGACTGTACATACTCCTGCTTCTACACTATGTAAACTGTATGCTTGTACTTTAGAATTTAACCTTCTTGATACTCATATGAGTGCTATTTTAAATTATTTGGAATGCTATTTGGGAAGATCTGAAGAAAGTAATATAGTCTATATAACTTGATGCCCTAAATTAATGAATAAATTTAATTTATTGGTAATATTATAATAAATAATTGAATTTAATAAAATACATCCGTAAGCATATTCATTTTTCTTTTTTTTTTTTTTTTGGTTTTTGGGTCACACCCAGCAGTGCTCAGGGGTTACTCCTGGCTCCATGCTCAGAAATTGCTCCTGGCAGGCACAGGGGACCATATGGGGCACCGGGATTCGAACCGATGACCTTTTGCATGAAAGGCAAACGCCTTACCTCCATGCTATCGCCCGGACCCCGCATATTCATATTTTTGTTTTTAAAATGAAAATCATTTTCTAGGCATTCTGTGCTTTCAAATATCAGGTAAATCTTACACTTTTATTTCATGATGATTGAACTGAGGTTTGGGGACCAATAAATATCATTACTGCTTTTTCTAAAATAACTTTAAACTTGACTCCAAAACCCAGGTAAATAAATCTGAGTGAGCAAAGTGGGAGTAATACACTATAGATACCCTGGCTTATGGTATAATCTTTTATTAATACTCTACCATGAATTCAGCATGCCTGATTCTCTGGCAAACTATTCTTCTTCTTAGAAGCAGCAAAAGATGTGCTTTTATTCCTTCAGAGTTTAGTACCATCTCCCCATTTTTCTTTCTCTATGGATATATGCTAGTGTAATTGGGGATGAAATTCAGGCACCAAAACTTTTGTACCAGCATGGCACTGCACCGTAGAGGGCTTGTTCAGTCGTCCCATATGTAATTCCCTGCATAGCATAAATAAATGAGAATTGTTTTTTCTTCAAAAACTAACAGTGCTCATGGAGAAATACCAACAACCAATAAACTAGGGTTGGTGTAACTGTTCTCAGGTGATACCATCTTAATCTCTGTGTTCTCTTTTTTTTTTCCTAGGTAAGTGCTGTTTTCTCTCCATTTCTTCAGGGAGTGTTGATTTGTCTGGTAAGTGTTCCTTTTATGGTGGCACAGTATTTCTTCAAAGCTCTCTGCAAATTGCCTGGGAAACCAAAAGGCAAACTGGAAAGTATAAGCAGGCATTAGACATGCTTTATATTGAAATTGAGGGTGTGTGTTCAATCTTTTTTAAATTAACTTTTCTTCCTTGAGATATTTCTTTGGAGTTATGGCAGAGCACATTTTGTTCTAAAGTCTGGAAAAGGGCCCAAGAGTTGATTGAGTGTTAATGAAAACTTGCTTTTCATAAATTCTTTGTATGTGCAGTTTCTTTTCTTTCTTTGTTTTTCTTTCTAGTTCTTTATGACTGTATGGAATGCATGTTTTTATGCCTTTCACTTGGACTCTGGTAAAATATAAAATTCCACATAAGAGCATTTTGTTGAAGATTTTGCTATTTGTGTTGTGTGAATTGGATCGTCTGGTTATATTATTATCAAGAATCACACTTGCCTTCGATCTCCTTCACAAGTACAGGGTCTTCATCTAATAATAGTATTAGAGGTTCCTTTGGGATTAAGTTTGATGTATGACAACATTGTTATTAGTTACTGAAACTGACCTTTTCTAGTCATGTCAATACAGACACATTATCTTACAGATTTTTTTGTGTAGATTACTGTGTGGTTGTTTTCTGGTTGCTTTCTGTTGAAGTCAAGATTTTTTTTTTTAAAGAAGGAAGGAGAAGCAATCCAAGGGGTGGGGTGGGGAAGAACAAAAACAAAAAAGCAAATAATTTGATTTGTCAGTCAAATTTCATAGTTATGCAGACAAACTCTGGTAGCTTCTTCTCATTTTATTTTTATGATAGCTAACTTCATTTTCAATTGATACAGAAAATGTGTCACTATTTTGCTTGTGCCTAGCATATAGGAAATTAAGTGTCTCTGGCCTAACATCTGAGGCATAATCTAATATAAATATAATTAATTAATATAATTAATATAAAATATAATTATTTTATATTATTAGTTCAGATGATTGCTTTCACTAGCAGTAGCTGCTTCTTGAAAGTGTTAGATTTGATACAGTTATATTCTGCTATTCTTGTTTAATATCTCCCCTTCGAAAACTCTTGTTCCTACATTGATTAATTTCTCTGAGATGTATGTAGTTTGTTGCTTGAAGAGGCTTTCATGATGGTTGGTTCTTGATAGAGAACCTTTAAACTGGAATCTCTTTGTGTTTATGTGTGTTTAATAGAAAATGTTTGAAGAAGAGTACCCAAAGGTTAACTAAATTTCTCCTGAAACATTCAAAAGACTGTCATCGTTGCTTTAAATAACCGGCATGAGATTTTGACCCCATGCTGTGTTCAGTCCTGCAAAAGAATTTTCTATTAAAGATTCTGGATTAAAAAGATCACAAAACAGGAGACAGAAGATGGAAGGGTGAAGAAGGTTAGATTTCAAACTTGCTTAGGCTGTTCCCCAGACTTTGAACTCTATCAGAGACCCACAGACATGTGAACCAAAATATTATCCGAACAGATCGCTTAACAACGGGCTCGTCAGTGAAGCCCATTTTAAATGGACAAAGTTAGCCCATGCTGGGAGTTTTTTATTCATCGCCTTTGACCTTATTGGATGCCATAAATGAAATATGCTGCTGTAGGTTTGAAAAGGCCAGGGGTTACTTCTTTATACCACACTTGTGATGGGGGGGAAAAAACAAGAGCGGACAAATGCAGTACATTTAATTCTCTCTTAACTCAGGCAACAATAATATAAAGACATTTTGGTTCCGAGCTGTAACCCCATTTTGATACAAGATCTTCCTTTGTTATTTTAAAATTCTTTCACTTTATTCAGGTAAGCCATCTAGAAAGGTCAACCTCGGAGAAGTGGCTGGGTTTTATTTTCACTATAAAGAGAACTTGAAAATGTCTTATTTGAGAGAATCTGTTTTTAACGTCGGTTTTCTGATTTCTATTGTGTGGCTTCTATTATGAACATGTTTCCCTTTGAAATCAGATGTACTATTTCTGCCAGTGAACATATCTAAAATATCATTATTTTTCTTATTAAAAAGTACTGGTATAGCTAGCTAGCACATCTCATGGCCCTACTGAATTTTCACGGCTTGAAAGAAGTGACTATATGATTGTATGAGTGATAAGCACCCAGCTTTCATTTCCACATTGTTTGAAAATTCTTTGGTGGTCTGATTAGCTAAGATATACCATACTTCATGGACATTAAATGTCTAATTATACTAGGTATATTCTGTAATATAGGATTTGCTATATGATTCCAAAAGTGATAAGATCTATTGTGGAGTTGGACTGAATTATGGAAGACATTGTATGCAATCTCTGCTCTAGTGACTTGTGTTAGTACTGTATTTATTAAGAGAAATAGAGTGTTTCTTTGTTCTGGTAATACTGTGTCACCAAGCTGGGGATGCCAGACACTAGCATATGAGTGATGCTAGTAGAGATGACACTTTGCACTAAAACCTTAATTGTCAATTAATAAGTAATGGAGAGAGAGTTGGGAGGGAATAAACGATGGACTGGAAGTGACATAGGGGGTTGTGGGGAGAGTCATGGGTATTTGGGTGGCCAGGGTTGGACAGTATCTTTGTACATAATGCCAGAAATTTGAACACTATTTTAGCCCTATCCCCTAACCTAAACTACAATTTTTTAAATGAATTAAAGGAATAATAAAAGAAAAGGTAACAATGCAAGATAGAATATGAAGCCTATAAAGAAAGAGCATTGAACATTTGCCTGCAGGCAACCTGTAGAGAAAGCAGTTGATTTGGAATTATTTGGTCTTTTTAAATTCTCCTCATGCCCAGTAGGGGGGAATTTACATTTGTCAATGACTATATCTCAATCTTTTCTCATTTAGAGACATGGAAGTAGGCAAATTTCAGCTCCCTACAGGGAAAGTTCCAATAAATCAGCTCTTTTTAGTATCAGCCCCACATTCGCCAGGGCTGGGTGCCTTAGGGGGCTTAGGCATTGCCTCTGGGTCTGTGCTAGCTCAGCTGGGATCCTGGCTCACTAAGTTGGATCTAAATTTGTGTGTGGCCCATCAATACGAAGTGTGATTTTGACTCTCTGAACTTGCCTTGTCCTGCTAAAACCTAACTGGTTCAGTGTTCGTTAACTCCAGTATGTTGGACAGTTTTCATTTGTTTTAGATTTTTGTTTCAGACCTGGTAGGTAGTGCTCAGGGTTTCTCCTAGCTCTGCACTCAGAAATCATTCCTAATAAAACTAAAAGGCACCATATAAAATGTAGGGTGAATTTTTTTTAATTTGTACATCCAGGAAAGACAATTTTTATTAAAAATTTAACAGAAAATATTTAAAACTGTTTCAATCAACTTGAAACTTTAAATTTAATATGTCTTTATTTTTATAAAATAATATATTTAAGCACCATGATTACAAACATGTTTGTAGTTACGGTTCGGTGATTAAAAGGGGGTGTAGAGAATTGAGCCTGTAAGGCAAGCACCCTACCTCCAGTGACTCCAGCCTGTTTGTTTGATTTGATTGTTTTATTCATTTTGTTCAGCCTCTGATTTTTTTTATTAAGGAATAGTCATAGTCTAGCTAAATGTCAAAGAGTTTCTTCCATTGATATCTATTTATTTTATTGTTAGGGATATGAGTGCATGTCTGGCAGTTATAAGGAACTACTCACTACTCTGTGCTTGAGGTTGTTCCTAGCTATGCTTAGGAGTTCAGTGCTAGGAATGGAGCTAAGACCTTTCACAGGCAAAGCATATGCTCTAGCCCCTTGGTTTATCTTGCCAACCACTACCATTTTGTTTTAAAAGTATGAGCATGGCACTGGAGCAATCATACAGTGTGTAGTGCACTTGCCTTGCATGCAGTCTACCTGATTCAATCCCTGGTATCCCTTATGGTCCTCTGAGCAATGCCAGGAAAGATCCCTGGGCACAAAGTCAGATTAAGCCTTAAACATTGCCAAGTGTGGTCCCAAAATCATTACTATCACCCCAACAACAAAAGGAGTCTCTTTCCCAGAACCAAGAAGGGAGCTGGAAAAAAGCCTCTTTGACCTTCCATTGTTTTTTGCCCATCTAATCCCTCTGCCCAGTGAAATTTTGCAATAGAGAAGAAAAGTGAAAATATTTTGCCTCCCATTATGCCTCGCTTCCCCTTCCCAATTTTTTTCTAATAGTCCTTCTGGAATGATCTACCATTCTTATATCATATTTTAAATTTTCTTTGTTTGTAATAAATTTCATGGTGTGATAACATGACTCTCAGCTTCCTAAATGCGAACAAAAGGAGCTTTAAACAATTCATCCATTAATTCTCATTTTGTTCATTTAACTCATCAACTCTATTTTAATCATGGAAAATTGACTTTGATCCTTTATGGCCCCCTCCACTTCTTACCTTTTTATTCATATTTACACAATTATTATACTTTCTATCCTCTACAAAGATTAATGGTTTGTGTTTAATTATGGTATATGTACAAAAATACAGACTTGGAAACATTAAAATGTGTTCACCATATCATGTCCCTTACAGTATTTTGGTGTTGATTTTAAAAAAATCATGTATGTGAACAACAGAAGATACACTACACTGTATTTACTGCATATAATTGTCTTGGAGCTATCTAGTATGATAGAGACCAGAAGAAAATTCTACTAATCAACCAAGTTGTTCAATAGAGAATCAAAGTCCCAAATTGATTTTGGCAAATTAGTAGTTCAGCGTGTTCTGAGAAGTAGAATAGATACATTTGTGGTTGTTATATATTTTGTATACCTTATATATACTATATATTCCCTTTAGAGATCTTAAGATTTGTTGGAATATTGAAGATAATTTTTATATAAAACACATGTAATGCTCAACCCTTTTGAAACAATTATGTAACATCAGTTAATTCAGACTATTTATTTTAACTACTAAGGTTCAGCAAAAAATCTGGAATAGTTGTTGATGGGCCAAACGTGAGGAACATAGAACATTAGTAAGTTCATTAAAGTTCTATTGAGAAGTTTCTATTTTTGTTTGTCTTTATTTATTTATTTATTTATTTTGTTTGTTTGTTTGTTTGTTTTTGGGCCACACCCAGTGACGCTCAGGGGTTACTCCTGGCTATTCGCTCAGAAGTCGCTCCTGGCAGGCACAGGGGACCATATGGGGAACCGGGCTATCGAACCGCCGTTCATCCTAGGTTAGCGCAGGCAAGGCAGGCACCTTACCTCCAGTGCCACCACCCGGCCCCCTTTGTTTGTCTTTTAAGTCACATCCAGAAGTGCTCAGGACCTGGCTCTGCACAGGTTAGAGGAACATATAGAATGCCAGGAATTAAATCTGGGTTGGCCGTGTATAAGACAAATGCCCTATCCACTGTATGTAGAGTCACTCTGACACTCCATTGAGAATTTCCTGTGTAAAAGAAAAGTTGTGATAATTATCAGTCCAAAAGAATGTACCAATCAATCTTTCAGGACTTGGAATTTTTTTTTTTTTTTTTTTTTTTTGGTTTTTGGGTCACTCCCAGCAGTGCTCAGGGGTTACTCCTGGCTCCATGCTCAGAAATTGCTCCTGGCAGGCACGGGGGACCATATGGGGCACCGGGATTCGAACTGATGACCTTTTGCATGAAAGGCAAACGCGTTACCTCCATGCTATCTCCCGGGCCCCAGGACTTGGAATTTTTAATAATTTTTTTATTTTCTTTATTTTTAAAAAAATTAAAATATTGGTGGCTTAGTTCACTCTTATGAATAAGTAATAGAATCTGATTACAGTTTAAATATGTAGAAAATTGCAGAAGAAATTAATAAATCTCTCAAAATAATTATTTATAATCAAGACTACATTTCCTTACTGGTTAGGATATAATAAATATTTATATTATAAATATTACTATGATAATATAAATATATAATATATATTTATATATATAAATATATAAGTATATAATATATATAATATATACATTATATAAGTATATAATATATACATTTATATTATAATAAATATAAAATATATTTGATATTTTGAGCTTAACAGTAAGATATCCCAAAACATTTTTCCTGGTAATATTGTTTAAACCTTTATAGTAATCCCTTAAAAGTCTTATATAAAATAGTACTTGGAGAGGCCTACATTTCATTTTATAATGAATCATATACCTATTTAATTGAAAATGTTACAACTTTTTGTGTTAATCATGATAGAATGCCTCAGAGGGCTTTTTTAATTATATTTTTATGACTTGACCAATTTTATGTTTTAAAATTTAATTTCTTTCTCCTTCATATAGTTCTCTTCTTTTTAATGTGCTTTTATCTCCACTGAATACTCTGGCATATTCAAAACACCTTACAGTAGAGGTCAGTGGTGTTAAAGGTCAAGACTTTCAAATTTATTCAAGGGTACTTTTTGGTCAGTAATCACTTTAACCACATTTATAAACATAAAATATTTTACATTACATTTTTAAATATGTATAAGACTATAGTCATCCCCTGTGGATTTTTATTTTATTGAGGTTTATTATTGTTTTTTTGTGGGGGAGGGATAGGCATATCTAATAGTGCTTATAGCTTACCTGTGGCTCTATTCTTGGTGGTGCTTGGGGATCATATATAGTGCCGGGAACCAAATCTTAGCCATTGTCTTTATCCCTGTACTCTCTTTCTGGCTTTGCATCAAAGGTTGTTTGCTCAACTACAATTTCTCTTGTTATGCTTTACTTTGTTTTGTTTTGTTTCCTTATTCTACTTGGCCAGCTCAGCCATCTGACAATTCAACATACTGTCAGAAAAAATAGTTGAGTATAAATAAAAAAACAAGGGAAAGGCTAAACAGATCATGAAATGTCAGGACCAACAGGAACCTTGAAAAAATATTCTGCAGTATTCTATTTACTTATAAGGACAATGAGAACCAGCTGTGAGAAAGGTGAAGTGATTTGTCCAAGTTCAGCCATCTTTTGATTCCTAATCCAATCTGCTGATGCATCAAGTAGAGGTTTAAAGAAATTTACGCCTACCTGTGTATTTGATTGAGATCTATTTTATTCTATTGATGATATTCCTTAGTTCTACTTATTTACTTATGCTAATAAGCTAAAACATAATTTGAAGTATAACTCTACTTATGCCTAACATTACTATTATATATCAATTCACACAGCATACATTAAAGGTAAAAACACTTACTATATGACATGTGAATATTGACATGAGTAATGTCTGAAATATACCAAATATGAATTATAACACATTCCAGAGTTTAATCATTCAGACCACACATATATCTGGAAACACCCCATTCGAAGTGTTTAGAATTTTGCTAATTGATTTGTCAAGGGAAGATCTCTCTATTCATGATAAACTCTGGACTTTACATTGCTATAATCTTCATTTGGTAGAAGTTAAAACTACCTATATTTTTATTATGGACAAATATTTAGAAATATAATGTTATTTTAATAAATAAACCATTTTGTAGATGTCACAGAAAATCCCAGTGAACACCAATTTGTGATGGAGTGGAATTTCAAAATATCTTTAAGTAGCCATCATGTGTCTTTTTAAAAATACAAGTTACATTTAGTGTTTGATCACATTAAAAATATGATCATTTTTAATCTTGACTAAAGATCTTTTATTTAATACACAAATCATTATTTTACCACCTTAAGATTTTCTATTTAGATCGGATTAATTGCATTTAATAAGTGGTATGGTTAGCACCCCTATAATTAGAGCTAAAAAGGGGAGTCTGATCATGTTTAGTGTTCATCGTAGGTTATCCAGATTGAAAACAGTAAATTAGTAATGAGGTATTCAATACCTCATGTATTTTGGTTAGATCCATGACATAATTTCTCATAAGTTATCTCATTTAAGAAAAAAGTTCAAAATCTGATAATTATTGAACACTTAGTGGTGAATCCTATAACTTTGGACTTACGAACATGGTAAATAGAATCTCAGAATTCTATAATGCATAATTTTATTAGTGGCATTAAATTCCCCTTGCTTGAAATTAACAAAGAGCAAGGTAGGGGTTACTTTATCTTGTTAAATTATGGGTCTTAATTTTTATTGCAATTCACCTGAGAGCACTCAGCTGAAATATTTATGTCCATTAATTTATACTATTCAGAACTCAACTGCAGTGGATTAAAAGTCTACATTTTTATATAAAAACAGTTACATCACTAAATAGTTTAATACTTGTGGAAATCATTTCAAGGCAATTGTGTGCTTTATTGTGCTGCTTCAGTAAAATATAAAGCCTCATGCTATTGTTTAATACAAAAATTAAGGTTTAAGATCATCAATGATTGTTTCCTATGAAAGGATATATTACCTTACAGTCTAAATTGCTTAAGGGCACAGAGAAATATTAAAAAATAATATCATAGATCAGAGCAAAGCCAATGTTTTATATTATCTCTGTGAATTTTAAAATTAATTTGAGCAGCTAAGTCTATTAACATCAAAGAGTAAATCTATTTTAGTGAAAAATTATTTTCACATGTAAGTTTTTATATAAAACTTTTTTATCTAGATATTAATGAAAAAACTTAAACATATTGAATCATTTACCTTATTTGATGTTTTCTTGGAAGGCAAATATATTTTCCTTATTATGTTCCTTCCAGAAAATATTAAAAAGTCATGTATAATATTTTTGCTTTACAATCAATGATATAACATTTTTACTGTTATCTCTGAGAATTTTATTCAGGGTGATTCTGTCCTAGTAAGAAAGTTCTAGGCTTAGATAATTCTCAATTAAGCTGGAAGGCCAAGTATTAAAGTGCTGTCTCACTTCTACAATTGAACATATTTAATTTTGTGACTAAGTGCATAAACTTCTCCAGTTCCCATAATCCAATATTTGTCTCTGACCAACAGTATTGGGTGTGGACAGAGAATTTGTTTTTACTTACCCCTAAGCCTCCTCTTTCTTAACCTATGCTTTAAGATTATCCAACTGTATTTGATGCTTCAACTACAGAGAACTTTGCCAAGTCAAATGAATATATCATTGACATGTCACTTAATTGGTGATTGTATTGCCATTGAACGGCTTACAGATAATATTATCTAGATATACAGTTAATAAAAAAGGAAGATCATGTGCCCTTCTTTATCAAGAAGAAAGTGTAGGGAGCCGGGAGGTGGTGCAGGAGGTAAGGTGCCTGCTGCCTTGCCTAGGACGGACCACGGTTCGATTCCCCGGTTCCCATATGGTCCCCCGTGCCTGCCAGGAGCGACTTCTGAGCGCATAGCCAGGAGTAACCCCTGAGCGTCACTGGGTGTGGCCCAAAAACAAAAAACAAACAAACAAAAAAAAAGAAAGAAAGTGTCAGTGATGGGGCTGGAGAGATAGCATGGAGGTAGGGCGTTTGCCTTGCATGCAGAAGGACGGTGTTTCGAATCCCGGCATCCCATATGGTTCTCTGAGCCTGCCAGGAGCGATTTCTGAGCATAGAGCCAGGAGTAACTCCTGAGCGCTGCTGGGTGTGACCCAAAAACAAAAACAAAGAAAAGAAAAAAAAAAGAAAATGTCAGTGAAAATAATGTCAAACAAGATTGAATGAACCTTGGTGATTATTTTTCGTTCTCATTTTTTGTTTATTTTTATTTTATTTATGGGACAGTTTGGGGCCACACCTGGCATTGCTTAAGGTCTATTCTGCTCTGTGTTCAAGGATTCCTAAGCTCTCAAATTCCTAAGGTTCAGCACTATGTATTAAGGCTCTGTATTATCTCTCCAGCTCCTAAGGTTTTGATTGTCTGATTTTTAGTAAGTTTTATTTCTATTCACAGCAAGAAATTCCAAGAGAATCTGTCAAAATGTGTTTTGGGTTTTGATGATACACCTGGGAAGTGCTCAGGGTTTACTCCTGGTTCTGTGCTCCGAGATCTTCCTGATGAGCTTGGGGTGCCAGTGATCAAACCCAGGTCAGCCACGTGCAAAGCAAATACCCTAAGCCCTGAACTATTGCTCTGGCTCCTGCACTATTGGTTGGACCCTGTCAAAAAATTTAAAGAAAAGCTGAAACTAACATCCAAAGGCTGGGAGATTTGTAACCTCTCTTCTTTCCCAATTTCTTTACCCTTCCATCTGCCAATCAAAACTTCAAAGTGCATTTGATTACCCTGGAAATGAGAAAATACCCAAATCCTTCTTAGACTCCCCAGCTTTTTTTTTTCCTATCACCGTGAGTAACTAAAAATGTTTGAATTATTTTTGGTATATTCCAGTTCAAAGGAAGAGTGAGTTGACAGTCCTCAAATTCCATTCCAGTTATCTTTGTGATTTTTCAAGAAAGTCTTTTCTCTGCATCTTAAATTTAAAGAAACTATTTAATGCACATTTTATATTGCTGTGAAAGTGCTCAGGAAAAAGGCGGCAAGAGTTTCTTTGCTTCTTTCTGTTAAATTCAAACTCATTCACAAAACATTCCCTAAATTTTGTCTTACTTTCCAAGTGTACAACATGGTGGACCATTGCAAATCAGGGGTCAGGTGGCTATGTTTTCAGATATCACCACCCCTCTGCTACTGTGCCAAGCAATAGTAGATTGAATCTAACTGAATGCCTCTGTGGTGATTAATTTATATTTTGTTCAAGGAATGTTCCCATTGCTTAAGTCTGGCATTTGAAATGTAAATGAGTAGTGCTTTTTGTGTTGAATACTGCCAAGAATTTAAGCTCTTAGAATGTACAAGCACTGAGCATTTGACAATTGCTATAAATATATTTAAATGTAGTAAATATCTAGAGCCCAAAATACGAGGCTATGCTTGGTTACTTTTGTTCATCCAATGGTAAAAATAGCCCATTGCTACCATTTTGCCCTGATGAGAAACTACCTGCCTCACCTTTAATAGTAATCTCAGAAACAGCACAAGAGATGATAAAATTGCAAGGTTTCCTTTAGCCCTGGACAAAAAAAAAAGTCAAAGTAAAATTACCAATAATGAAAAGTCATGTAAAAATTAACAAATATTCATCTTAATTTATTAATTGTAGTTTAGAGTAATAAGATCCCCTTTGTGAGAAAAATTACATAAGCATTTAATTTGGACTTAGAGTGACTGTAATTATAACTTGTAATATTATGACATCTCTATATCTAAAATCTTTTCATCTGAATTCAATCACATGGTTATATCATATGGAAATGTCCATCTTCAGCTGTAGCAGATCTGCAAAAGTGTGTATTTTGTACAATGAAATCTACAAATCAACACGTTCTTGGAGTGATCCTGTCTAGTTGAATTTTAATTTGCTGTTGAGAACAATTTAAATATTAGTATAATGACTACCTATAACTGAATAGTAATTAATATATTTTGTTTCCTTTATATTTTCTTGAAGGAAAGTGTTGTTGATGTGAGATATTTTCCTAATTGTACTTTGGTATTAAATCCCAGATCTAAAGTGCTAATTTAGAATTAAGTTTGGAATAATCTGAGAGAACTGAAGTTCTTCTAAATTACATATATAACTTATATATAATATATGATTCCATATTATTTTATATAATTATATAGTTAATATAGTATATAATATTAATATATCAATATGTATTATAATATAATGCAATATATTGCTTTCTGGTTCATACCCAGTGATGCTCAGGGGTTACTCCTGGCTATACACTCAGAAATCACTCTTAGCTTGGGGGACCATATGGAATGCTGGGGGATCCATCCTAGGTTAGCGAGTGCAAGACAAATGCCCTACCACTTGTAGTACCACTCCAGCCTTCTAAAATTTATATATATTTACAGATGGTTCTAAGCTGGCCTTACTATAAAGCCCTAATCAAAAAAAGTTAGTTTAGAATTTTGGGATAATCTAGGAGGAAATGAAAGGTCCTTTCAATGTTACTAATTTTACAGATAATTCATTAAATCATGTATAATATAAAATTGTGACTCCAATATTAAAGACTCAAGCAATTGTCTTTGAATTGTTGAAGAATTTAAAATGAAGTTCACCTAATTATTAAAACATCATATTTTTCTTCAGTGAAGAAGAAGTTTTGGTTGTAAGTAGGTAAAACTGTTTTACTGTCAGAAAAATCATAGTGATGTAACAAAGAAATATTAGTCCATAAGTCTGCAATTAGAGCCACAGACGTAGGTGGCAGTAACACTTTTTGAAAGCCACAAGAAACTTACATTCCATCTTTTAATAAGGCATGCATGACAAAATAATTTTGGGGTCATGTAACCATTTGAGAAAAAAAGAAACATATTCATAGGGAAACAATGTGGGAATTACTTTTTTAATGATCGCACAAATTGCCATTTTCTGGAAATAGCTGGTATGTGTAGAAATCAAATCACCTGAACATCTCATTTTTGCATTATGGCTCCAGCTGAATTTCTTGATAGAATTATACTTACATTATGACCAGCTGCTTCTTTTTAGTCTTAACTATAATTCCATTTAGGGACTCTGTTATTATATCAAAACAGAGTAAAAATCAAGTTATATAGTTCAGGAGTCTTCATAATCGGTGCTCTTTGATTGTGCTTTGTGTGAACCACTCATGTGACTAATCTCTGATTCATTTTTATTACCTGGTCTTATTTTAATGTCCTTTAACCACACCTGCCTGGAAGTGACTGCTAGTTCCAGTAGCTTGAGTGGACTGCTACTGGGATTTGTAGCAGATATTTGTAACTTGGAAGATTCTTTTTCCATAAAGGCAAGTGAAGCTCAGAGGTTACTCTCAGACATACTGACTTTCTGATTTGATGAGAACTCTTTTCACTTCACTTTCTTTCTTAACTGTATAACTATATAATTATATACACTAATATATGTATATATGCACTATGTGTAGGTATATATACACTAATATATTATATACACTATACTTTATACAATATACTGCAATAATATATACACTAATACACTAAAGTAGAGATTGCCCTTCTCATATCTGAACTTTAATACCTATCATTACTATTATTCATATATCAACACTATAGATTTCTTATCAATGAAGAGCAAATGAATAAAAGGAATGAATTTTTGACTTATTAAATTATTTTGACTTATTAACAGAGTCCATATCTTTATAATGAAAATATAAAGAGTTTAGTTCTGGAAAAAAGCCATGTCAAATATCTTAGTTGTTTGAATTTTTCAGAATATCTTAGACAATGCATTTTTCCTGCTTAGGTAAGAAAACCAGAAATCTTGAATAGGATTATATATTCTTATAGAAGTTAAAAACTCCACTCCAAAGATACATCAAAACATGTAGATAATGATTAAAGTTTTTTTTAAATCTCTTGGGGACTATTTACTGGTAATTTGTTATTTTTTATACTGCCAAATCAACATTTATGAATGGAAAATAGTTGTAATTTACAGTTTTCTTTTGATAGGAGCTCTGGTACTGCCAAGGTTACAAGGTTTTGAAAAGGAAGAAGATTCACTTTCTACCTCCTCTTTATTTAGATTGCTAGTTTATTTAACATGAAATATGGAAACAGAAGTCTTTTTTTTGGGGGGGGGTCACACCCGGCAGTGCTCAGGGGTTACTCCTGGCTCCATGCTCAGAAATTGCTCCTGGCAGGCACGGGGGATCATATGGGGCACTGGGATTTGAACCGATGACCTTTTGCATGAAAGGCAAATGCCTTACCTCCATGCTATCTCCCAGGCCCCAGAAGTCTTTTTTCTTAAAGTAAAAAAAGAGAGAATTGAATTGAGTAACTTGGGCTCCATTCATGTCATATGAAATGAAGAAAGGGGTAGATAACACATAAAAATTTTGAGAACTGAGAAAAATTAGTTTGTTTCAATGACTAGATCAACTATACCCAGTTCACCACTGTGATCCCTCACTTAAATCTTTTGCATTGGATTGCTTTTTGTCATACAACCTGTCTGCTTCTTCACATTTATTAAAGGACAGGTCTAGTCTATTCAAGGATGGCGTGACCGGCTTTTGCAGTTCTTTATTTCAAAGCAGTAAGACTGTTAGCACATAGGAATTTGCCTCTCTAACATATAAAACTTTAGCTAACAACTCCAGATAAAAACTGCATTGGTTGTATTTATTGCTGTAGTGCTTTTTTTGGATTTTTATTTGATTTTTCTTTCTGTATTGTTGTGTTTCTCTCCCTGTTTCCCTTTCTTTTCGCAAATTGATATTTATAGCCTCTAGAAGAACTCCGTCCAATTTTTGCTTGTTTGTTTTTTTATCCCATTTTATTTTTTTTCTTTTCTTTAAACAGAACCACATAACTTGAACTATCTTGTTCCGCCTATTAATTTGAGGGGGAAATAATGGAGGGTACCAAAACCAAAGTTGTATAATCACTAAGTAATAATAAAAATGATCAGACTTAAACACCAAATCCAAAGCCAATGACAACAGAATTGATACCCAATCTAGAACAAGCTAGACACAGAGGGGACCACTTATACTAGCAGCCTGTGGGTGAGGGAGGGGGATATGGGATGCATGCTGGGAACGAGGGTGGAGGGAGGACAACTCTGATGGTAGAAATTCCCCTGATTTAATGTCAATATGTACCTAAAATATTACTTTAAAATATTATTAAAGCCATAGGGAAGGAGGAAAGAAGGAAAGAAGGTAGGAAAGAAGGAAGGAAGGAAGGAAGGAAGGAAGGAAGGAAGGAAGGAAGGAAGGAAGGAAGGAAGGAAGGAAGGAAGGAAGGAAGGAAGGAAGGAAGGAAGGTAGGAGGGAAGGACTCTACCAACTGAATTATCTCTCTTATTCCTAGAAGTGAAGTTTTTTGAATTTCCAGTTTGGAATCTCATTGAAAATTAATATAGAATATGTTTGTTCTATTGGTAGTGGGAAATGTGCCTTGGTGAAGGGTGTTGAACATTGTGTAACTGGAACACAATCATGAACAAATTGTAAGAATGTAACTGATTTAATTAAAATTATTTTTAAAAAAGGAAAAAAAAAGAAAATGTTCTCTGTCAAGATCGATAATGTACTCAGTTTTTTATAATTTTTTATTTTAGTTACTAAAACACAAGTCTCTCCAATTAACTTAGAGATTCTACATTTCTACTGTTATCAATTTATCTAATAAGTTTATTTTCTAATCATCATTTTCTCTTGTTGCTACAGAAATGTAATTTGTTGATTCACTGCCCCATGACTGGTAACTAGCTTGTTGCTCAGTAAATAAAAATGTAAAGACTATATGCTCAAGAACTCATTTATTACTAATGAGTAAAGCATTGTTTAAAGAGCTTATGTAGGTCAAAGAGATAGATAGCAAGTTAGGCATTTGTCTTACATATTCCATCCAGGTTTGATCCCCAGCATTATATACAATCTTGTGGAGCTTCTAGGAGTGATCCCTAAACCCAGAATCAAGAATATGATCTGAGCCTACAGGATGTGATTCAAAAACAAAAAATAATAGAAAGGGGTATCATAAAATATACAAAGATCATGCAACTCTTAAGTGGCATGAATGACATTTTTAACCTATTCAGTATCAGTGTCTCTGCTGTCACTCATGGGATTGCCATCTACTGGGATTGCACTGGATTAACTTTGATGCACAATTCTAGATGTGTTCTCCCAGAGGTCCCGCTTTCCCCAATGCTCCTGAGACTAGACTTTCCCAGTGAAATCCAAGACTGTTCTCTTCAAACACAAGTTCACTCGTCTAAATGTCCAAATGAGTATTGCAATTCACAGAAGCCATATACAAGTGTCTCCATATTGTTGTAGGCCAGGTAACTAACTCCAACCAAAAAATGAATCCTTCAGGTGTCTCAAGAATCATGTCGCAGGGATACAGAGATGGTACAGTAAAGAGGACATTTGCTTATATGTGATTGACTCTGGTTCAAACACTGGTAATTCATATCCCCCACCCCGTTTTAGATAGAAATCCATGTTGCTTTCCATAGAGACTGAAACAGATGACATTTCAACCAGCATAAAATGTAGGTTCCTTTCTCAACACAATCCAACCAACAGTGGCTGCTCCGGGCTTTTTGATCAGAGCATTCTCACTGCCATGAGTTGATATCTTATTGTCTTTTAGTGTTTATTTTCCTAATCATGTGTGACAATGCGCTCTTTTTCATATGCCTATTTGCCATCCATATAATTATTCATCTTCTTACCCCATTTGTGGGTGTGAACATTAAAATTCAGCAATTTTTATAGTCCCACATATATTTAAATTCTAGTTAAAGTAAAAACTAATCCATGGCTTTAAGAAGCCAAATCTGGGTGTGCCTGTTCTTTTCTTTCTATGAGAATTTAAGAAAAAATGTTTTACTAATCATGGGACATCCACTATAAATATATTTTAAAAAGTAAATTTTTTTGGCTATTTTTTATCTGTCAAAAAATCTGTAGGATATTTTAAGAGGTGCTTGTAGTATATCCATATCAGAATTACAGGAAAATCAAATAAGATAAAGTTTGAATCTGTAATCATTCATAAGTGTTTAAATAGTGGCACTCTGCTAACTGCTAGAAAGAACCTTGTTACTAAAAACTGTAAAAACATACTGTAGTCCCTGAAAATACTTGAAAATATTCAATGTGTTTTGTGAAACATGCTTTGTGTGTGTGTGTGTGTACATATTTCATCTCTAAAATGACCCCCTTAGTTTGAACATGATGCAGTATATAGCACACAATATATGTTGGTAACCCTAATAACAGAATTTGAAAAGATAGTGACAATAATAAATGTCAACTATTAATATTATTGTTTGGAGCATTTGTCAAGTTGTATTAGACCTCATATTGCCTTCATAAGAAAGTTTGAGCCTCCATCAATCATGAATTGCCCCCAAAGGCAGCAAACCATAATGGCGATTTCTCCTCTAGGACAATGCCAAGCTTCAGGAATGTTAAGTCCTTCTGATGGCCATAAATCTGAACAATTTCAGGAGAGAGACTCAAGACTTCTTTTTTTTTCTTGGTTGATGAAGGCCATAAAAAGTCACTCAATGAATGGCTTTGTTTTCCTTTCCTAAAATCACTAAAAAGATTTTATTTTCTCCCCTTTTCTTTTCCTTCAAGGGGTCTGAGATAAAGAGTGATCTAAGAGTCTCCCCTTTAGTGCGTTACATTTCCTAATACAATTGCTCGATATACCATAGAAAAAATGTGATATCTTGTGTCTGTCTTTCTTCTGAATTACATTACTCAAACTGAAACCACTGAATCTGAATATGCTTCCCAAGGTGGCGGGCCAGGGATGAGGGAGGCTGATTGGGAGGATAATGGAGTGTGGGGGTACTGATGATGGAAGATGACACTGTGGTGAGATTGGTGCTACAATATTATATGCCTAAAACTCAATTATAAATAACTTTGTAAACCACAGTTCTTTAATTAAAGATTTTTAAAGATTTTTATTTATCTTTTTAATACCCTGTGCAAAAAAGCACTTGCCCAAAGCAATATGTATTTTATTTCCCATAAACACTTTACATGTATGAATATGTGAATGACTGTGTTCTTTTCCCTCAATATAACATTACAGTTTGGCAGCAGGAAGAAATTTTAAGGTAAGGTAACTTGACCTAATTTATTTCAAAATATTTGAAGTCTATAGCTTGTGAGAGAACATAGATGGTAAAGCTTCTATATATATATATATATATGTTCATACCTTATAAATACTAACATATGTATAATATATTCACATGAGGCTTGCACCTTGCAAATGCATATTAAGATGACTTATATAGGTTACCTGCTGGGGACAAATTGGCTTTTATGTTATAGACACTCAGAAGTCTGTAGAACTCATACTGAATGGACTGATATAGTCTATAGTTTAGCGGTACATATAGGGCATTATTATACAAGCATAGTGACTAAGTCAACTAAACTTACATATAAGTATTGAATATTTCAAATGTCTAAGCACATATATTGAGATTTCCTTGTAATCACAGAATCTTCCAACTTCTAGGCTTAACACCTTGGGTTTTCCCTTCTCAAGTAATATTTGATTGGTTGACTAAAGGCACTGGAACATTAGGAAACCTGCATCAGGCTTACAGATTTGATTCCCAAAGATTGTATAGTACTCTAAGTATTATAATTCAAACCCTATTAATATGCTCTAGTTGCATAACTGTAGCTCTGAATTATCTATTTAAAAAGCTTTTTATCTAGAAATCCTCTTTACGTGTATAGTCTGCTTTGAAACCATCTCAATTCTAGTTAACTGATTATATATGCTTCTCCAAATTAAACTCCCAATGTAGCACATTATTTTTTGTATAATTGTTTTTCTTCCTATCTCCATCCCTCAGCTATATTCCTTTACATGCATATTTCTAAAAATATATATAGCATATACATATATATGTATATATATAGATATATACATACATAGCCCAAAGTTTCAAGATGGGAATGTTAAGATATTCTGAAGCATTTGGATATTTTTTACCGTTACTATGTTTCACTTAAAATATCACTAAGATGGGTTGTTGTCAGCTTGTAATTTATTTAAATTGCTATTGGCTTGATTTCCATTTTTGTACTCTCAAGCTTAGCATTTCCCAAAACCAAAAGTGAATCTGAATTCAGAAAACAAGATTTTGGAAGGAAATCCTTGTTCAACCTTGTTAGAGCTGTAAGTAATGACTGATTTCAGCCATATTAAAAATAAAGATGCCTAATGCTAACCTGGTGCTTTCTTTTCAAGATGAAAAGATGAGCATTGTTAGAAAGGCTGTTAAGGATGTTGGAAAGTGCCAAGCAAGCTGGTGCAGGCTGGTCTTGCATGGAGTATTGATTCAGATGTCATAATTAAATGAGCCTGAGACGGAGCTCAGATAGAAATGGTTTCGAAAGATGGATAAAGAGCCAGGAAGAAAGATAAGCTTGAGTCTCTTTCCCTAATAGTACTTGTCAGAATTTCAAGGGTGAGGGGTTCTATCAATTGGAACACGAATGGTGTGGGTGTGATGGGCTTTGGCACCTTATCAATTTTCTCCCTTCTAAGAGAGCATGTGTGTGACATCTGTGAATTATATCCGATCTACCAGTCTGTTGAGCATGAGTCTTGAGTTTGCTGCCAAATTACTCTATTCGTCTACATGCTAAAAGGCTACTGTCATATTTAAGACTCAGAAATACAGATCCTTCTTATGGATGAACCCAGTGAACACAAAAATTTTCTTTTACATATGGAGAGCCATGTTGGAGTTACATTGCTGAGAATCAGGGTGTATTATATCCAATTAGCTTCTCCACCAGCCATTTCTGTATGTATGGTTGAGACAGTAGTATGATTATCTCTCACTCCCACCACCAAGAAGAACATTCCAGAAATGAAAATACAAAGCCTAAAAATCAAATTTCTTTGTGCACTTACCAGCTTAACATAAAATTTGCTCTAGGTTTTATCTATATGCACTCTATAGTATAAACTTTTATTCTTAGAACATAGTTTTATCAGCAATTGCTTCACCAAAAGGAGCTATCCCTCCCTTCCAAAAAAGTAAAGAGGAAGTTATACATAGTCTTGGTTGAATATGACAAAGGAGGAGCAGTTTAAAACCTATTACATAATAGTGAGATGGAAAGAAATCTATTACATGGTATAGGTAGGTCACAAAGGAAGATACATTTTCATTATCTCTGCTATAGTTTTGCAGAGGTTTTACTCAGCAACCAACTTTGAATGTATTAGCTTCTTTCATCTACATATCTTTAATCCTTGAAAGAGAGAAAACAGATGTGATAAGTTCACGAGGCATCATGAGCATTGATAATTTTTTTAAATGCCATCTCCTTCCCAGATCTGTGCAAGAAGAGATATCATTTAAAGTTGACACAGCAATTCCTCTGGCCATTTGAAGTGTGATCTTGTGACCTGGAAGCTAGCCTCAATCTTTAGGATTTATCGAAAAGACTTTAATATTGGAGAGTGACAGTGCTCACTAATCATTTCTTCAGCATCTCCCTCTTCCTGCTTTCTCCTCATTATTTGAAGGGTCATTATTTTAAGCCACTTGGTTGCCTCGGGAACTATAAAGTGACCCTAGTGATCATTCTCCGTGGCACAAGGGTTTTTTTCTGATCTTGTCCCCAAATGATATTTACAAATGTCTTTTATTCTGTAGATATCATGCTAAAGGGTTCCGCAATTCATTTTCTTAACTGAGAGTTGTAAGCTAAGTGGAAAACCCATCAGGAAGTACATTATTTATTGAGAAGTACAGGTTTTCTGGCCATTTAAAAGACTTAAGGTTCAAATGTTTACAAATGCCCTAAATTTTTTGCAGAAACTGGTTAATAGATGAGACAAAGAACTTCCACTTACTAGAAATCGAAACCTGGAATGACCCTAGTTAGTTCATTCTCCAGCTCCCTACTAACACAAATAGGGAATAGGAGGTTCAGAAAATTTAAGTTCATCAGCCTAACCTTAACCTGAAGACAGTAGATCTAACTCAAATTTGAAGTCAAAAGTTCTGTTGTGAATTTGACCCTTCTGAATCCCAAAGATTCTTGAGTGGTTTCTTTAACTTTTCTCCTCTGCAACGTGATGAGAAGGCACAAGTGTCTAAAGGTGTTTATGAAGATTAACTAGAAGAAAAACATGTTGCACTGTTCTGCATATTTTAGTTTTCAATAGTTGCCTTTTTTTTGGTCGGAGATAGAGTTGGGGTTTAAAGTGAAGATTTTCACAGAATTATCCCTGTTTGACCATAAAGAGTGATCTAATCTTTAATTGCTAAAACTCTTGCCCTGCCTAACCCTTTATATATCTAAGAGAAACTGGAGTTTGCTTTAGGGGAATCTACTTAAAGAAATGGGTTTCCTTTATTATTTGGACTTTGCTTCTTGTATCTATTTATAAGTATATTGTGTGTTTGGACGATCTCTGTGGGCAAGTGTTGCTAGAAATAAACAAGCTGTCAGGAGCAAATGATTCATTTCTCATCTTCTTGGATGACATCTGGTTTAAGTGTGACGAATACATGCTTGTTTAAATGATATGGTGACGGTGATGCTATCTGACAGATATGTTTGCAAATATTTTGGGAATCCCTTAAATGCTTGCTACTGAAACAGAACTTATTTAAAAGGGGGGAAAGTCATAAACTTCAGTCTATCAAATCAGCACTTGTCTCAATTTCCACGAGCTATGAGATTTGCAACTACACCTGCCACACTGTTTAAAGATTAAGAAGTGGCTATTTGGACATTCAATGTGCCTGCCACAGGCAATATGCTGATGTGTAGCAAATGTGCAGCAATGGTCACTGGGACATTTGAAAACCTGTCTTTGTGTAAATGAAATATTGAGGCTACCTACATGTCTTAAGTGGACCTCAGTCTATTGAATGACTTGGCTATTGTTTGCATTACCTTAGTTACTATTCATTTAATGCTGTTTAGTGTATTGTATTATACCAAACACTGAAGAACTAAAAGCAAAGGAGTATATGTGCCTACCAGGGGACCTTCTATGGCCACCTGGGAAATAACCAGGCTTCACATAATGCTTAATTATTCAGAGTCATATGAAGTGATGTGGCAGGTCCTATAAAGAACCTGGTATGCCAAACATTATCAGTCATTCTGGATTGTTCTTGCTGTGCTGATTCTTCGCCACCCTGATTAACCTGAGAATTTGCAGTTTTTAACTGAAATATATAGATAGACATTTATTTATAGGGAACTTAGAGTCTGTATAGATATTCTAAATGATCTGAATGGTGGAAGTTGAAGGCTTATGCATAATGCATAACAATTGCTGGGTGAGTTAGGAATAAACATTTACAGGGAGAAAATCCTGTGAAACATGTGTCAAAGCTTAAACAATGTGTGCTTGATATATAGTCCATTTAATAATATATTTATGCAAAGAAAAGTGAACAAATATTTCTTTTCACACATGCTATCAATAGCTTTACTTTGCATAGCTCTATACAATTTTCAAAATACTTTCCATAAATTGGATCATGTAACTAATGATCCTACTTTAATTCAAGTAATCAATTAGATTTTTAATAACATAGTCAACATTTTCTAACATGCATTTTTTTCTTAGACATCAGTAAACAAAGTCAGTTTGACATGCCTTTGTATAGTCAGCCCAGATATTTCAAAATAATTGATTTTTACATAGTAAGTCAATCATTTCTATAATATTTTCTTCAAGTTCTTTCTCATTTACATTAGAAAGGAATTTTTATCAAAAACATCCTAGCAGAAGTTTTGTGCTGCAACTCAAATTATACTAATTCTTATAAATTTCCAAAATTTATGGCATGTCCTGAAGTGTTAATAATAGTAAATTAAACAAGCATAAATCTTCTCTGCTCTGATGAATTGCACTTCAATTATTAAAAAGAAATCTAGTGACCCTAAATTTCAACAATGTCCGACTAAGTTCATCAGATTTTATATAAATACAAAATTCAGAAGAATACATATAAATGCATTATATTTCTTCAGACACATATCCGTGTTATATATGCTACATATGTCTATATTCGTGGAGACATACATGTATATGAAAATATATCTGCTATTTTATATGTATGTATATAAAACATTGAACATCTATCTAAAATGATGTAATTATATTGAGAAAGTGGTCAGAATAATGATGGACAAATAAGAAAAATATTTTGGTTTCATTATTCTTATACTTGAGTAGATTATTTTTATTTGGGACAATGAGAATATTTTCATTTCTACTTATTTAAAACTAAATGAATAAATAAGCCTTAATTGAGTAATGAAATCAAGAGTGAGAAATGGACGGATTGGATGAGTTCTAGTGTTTCATCAACAGACATGCTATTGAGTATGTCAGGATAAAGAGTTGAGGTTTGTTTGCTTACTTGTTTGTTTTTATTTTCAAGGGATTTTTGTTTGGGAGTCACCTCTGGTTATGCTGGAGGAGGGTCTATTACTGGGACAATATATTATCAATATATATTATCAGGGATTAAACCTGAGTTTCTCACAAACAAAGCATATTCCTCTGCATTATTTCCAATCTTCTAAGCCCCTTCCTCATTCTATTTTAAAAACTTCATTTTGTATATTTCTGCCCAGTGGTATACTATCATATCACCAGTCCTTTTTTAAATTATTTATATACCATATAGTTTATCCACCATTTGTTCTTTCTCTTATTTCTTTCATCTAATATGATACTTTCTTGCTCCATTCAAGTTCCATCCAAAAATATAGAAAGCCAATGTTTCCTTTATATTCTGTTGTGAATATTTACAGCAATTTCTTCATCTACTTAACTGTCATTGAGTACTTGGGGTCTCTCGGGTTCTTGGCTATTATAAATAGTCACAGGTGTTTGTGTGTGCGTATTTGTGTGTTTGAACTACAAATATATCTATATTTATATATATATGTTTATATATATATATTTATATATATATGTTTAAGCTAATGCATTTGTTTTCTTGGAGTAAGCACCAAAATGCAGAATTTCTGAATTATTTTGTAGTTCTATACACATTTTTGATATGTCTCAATACTGTGTAATATAGATACCTAACCAGAAAGACAGTCCCATCAACAGTGAATTAAGGTTCTTTTTTCCCTACATCTTCATTAGCGCTGGTTATTTTCAGACTTTTTGGTTTGCTTACTTTTTGTTTTTGTTTTGAGGACTACATTTGGTGATAGATGATAATTGGAACTTACTCCTAGCTCTGCACTTAGGAATCACTCTTGATGCTGCTGAGGGGATGATATGGCATGGCAGGGATAAAACCTGGGTTGGTTGTAAGCAATTTCTCCAATCTCTGTTTTCAGATTTTTTAAATATAAGCTGTCCACTAATTGTGATTTGGATGTGTGCTACAATATCCCTCATATAAACAGGTCCTAAGACCTAGGAAAGCACCAAGTTTAAAAAGGCCCTAACTACCTGAGATGTCTTCCTATGTCTCAGGATCTGTTTATATGGGGGATGATGTAGCAGATATGAATCGTCCTTATAATCAGTGAAGAATGCTTTTTATATGCTTGTTGGCCATTAGATGTTTCCTTGAAAGAAACATTTTTGAGGTCTTCCCCTTGTTTCTTATTGTTGCTGTTATTGAGTTCTGGACGTACTTTATATAAGATATAACATTTTATTTTATTTATTTTTATAATCTCTTTATTTATACACCATGATTGCAAACATGATTGTAGTTTGGTTTCAGTCATAAACAGAACATCCCCCTTCACCAGTGCAACATCCCCACCACCAATGCCTCCTCTCTCTCCTTCTGCACTTTTGCCTGAATTCGAGACAGGCATTCTACTTCTCTCACTCATTAACATTGTCATGATAGTTGTTAGTGTAGTTATTCTCCTAACTGCACACACCACTCTTTGTGGTGAGCTTCATATTGTGAACTGGTTCTTCCGGCCCTCATCTCTATTGTCTCTGGGTATTTGTTGTGTATAAACATTTCTGACCCTACCCTGATCTGTGATTGTGCCCTACCCTAGGGTGTGACCTGACAGTCTGCCCCCACCCTAGGGTAGTACCTGATTCTGTTGTCATGATCTGGAATTGTTGTGTATAAACATTTCTGACCCTACCCTGATCTGTGATTGTGCCCTACCCTAGGGTGTGACTTGGTAGTCTGCCCCACCCTAGGGTGGTACCTGATTCTGTTTCCACCATTGGGTGGTACCTGATTCTGGGTTATAAAAGCAAGGATCTGTGGAAAGGGGTGGGGGGCTTTTTTTCTCTTGCTGGCCTTCACCCAGGCTGTTTCAACCTCTGCAAGGAATAAAGAGCTATTTTCTTCGGAAGTTTGGCTGTCTTTTGGATTTCTTCCCGCCGCATTCACCTCAGAACCGCTGGTTACTGGGTGGGAGACGCGTTCTCTGAGCTGGAGGGGAGAGACCTCGTTCTCCCTACCTACATCAGTGAACCTCTCTTGGGGACGGATTACTACAGGTATTATTACAATAATGTCTTTAATCTTTCTTAAGACCCATAGATGAGTGAGACTTCTGTGTCTGTCTCCCTCTGACTTATTCACACAGAATAGTAGATTCTATGTACATCCATGTATAGAAAAATTTTATGACTTCATCTCCTGACAGCTGCATAGTATTCCATTATATATATGTACCACAGTTTCTTTAGCCATTCATCTGTTTAAGGGCATCTTGGTTGTTTCCAGAGTCTGGCTATTGTAAATAGTACTGCAATGAATATAGGTGTGAGGAAGGGATTTTTGAATTGTATTTTTGTGTTCCTAGGGTATATCCCTAGGAGTGGTATAGCTGGTTCATATGGGAGCTCAATTTTCAGTTTTTTGGAGAATCTCCATATTGTTTTCCATAACGTATTTACCCTAGGATCACAAAAATTCAATACAAAAATCCATTCCTCACACCTTTATTCATCACAGCTTTTTACAATAGCCAGACTCTGGAAACAATTGAGATGTCCTTCAACAGATGAATGGTTAAAGAAACTGTGGTACATATACAAAATGGAATATTATGCAGCTGTCAGGAGAGATGAAGTCATGGCATTTATCTGTACATGGATGTACATGGAATCTATTATGCTATGTGAAATAAGTCAAAGGGAGAGAGCAGCACATAATAGTTTCACTCACCTATGGGTTTTAAGAAAAATTAAAAGCATTGAAATAATTCCCAGAGAAGAGGGCTAGAAGGACTGTCTCAAGATAAGTTCACCACAAAGAGTGGTGAATGCAGTTAGAGAAATAACTATACTGAGAACTATCAGAACAAGGTCAGTGAGTGAGGGATGCAGAAAACCTGACTCAAATACAGGCAGGGGAGGGAAGAGACAGAGACATTGGTGATGGGAAGGTTGCAAGGTGAAGGGGGATGTTCTTGTTATGACTGAAACCCAACTACAATTATGTTTGTGGTCCTCAAACTACAGCCCGCAGGCCACATACTGTATTTGTTCTCGTTTTGTTTTTTCACATCAAAATAAGATGTATGCAGTGTGCATAGGAATTTGTTCATAATTTTTGTTTTTACTATAGTCTGGCTCTCCAATGATCTGAGGAACAGTGAACTGGGCCCCTGTTTAAAAAGTTTGAGGACCCCTGGATAAAGAAATTATTTAATTAAAAAATTAATCCACTTTTTTAAAACATCCACTTTTTCCCTTGGTATATGAGGCAGAGCAAGCTGATTCATGTTCTATGTTTCTTTTAAAAGAGTAGTGGAATGTACCATAGGCAAGCACTCTCAAGAACATTAATGGAAATTTAAAAAATGATCAACTCTTAATACCCAACCCAAAGTCAAAGATAATAGAATCAGGAGACCCAACCTACATCAAGCCATACACAAAAGGGACCTGTCACAGTAGCAATCCAGGGGACAAAGGGCAGAAACAGGGGAAGTATGCTGGAAACAGGGGCAGAGGGAGATCAACACTGATGATGGGAATTGCCCTAATTCACTGTCACTATGTACCTTAAATATAACTGCGAAAGACTCGTAATTCACATTGGTCTCAATAAAAATTTACCCCCCAAAAAGTGGAAACAATTCACAGGAAACTTCACTATGAATCTCTTCCAAAATAAAGTGCTAATTAAATATTTGCATCCAATATGTTTTCTTCTTCAAATCAACTTTTTGAAGGCTGCCCATTTTTTTCCAAATAGCACATTTTTTGTAGGAGTTTCACAGCTTTGCACACGGTCTATTCAGTCCCAAAACATTCAGTCAATTTTTAGAGTCCAAGAAGGCAGATCTCTCTCCCTTTTATTCTATTCTATTCTATTCTATTCTATTCAGAGGTAGGTTACAGTCCAGTTTGATAAACTAATCCCCTGACCCAAGGCTTTGGACTGACCTGTCCGATACAATTGCATTGAAGAAAGAGTTTTGACTTAATTAGGATGAGCTGTCTGTCTTCAAGGGACTGCCTGGAAATCAACCCAGTGCAGCCTGCTGAGTAGTCCTTACATTGCTAATGCAAGGGCAAAAGTTGCATAGAAAAAGCATGGCTTGAGGTATTGCCTAGAGAGGAATTCAAAATGCTCAGCACAATTTACCCAGTCCTCAACCTGAGAATATCTTCAGCTAAAAGATGAGAAGGAAGCTTGCAAATGGGGACCCTGGACTCTCACTTCAGCTGCGATCAGGGAAGCAGCTGATTGATTTTTACAAATTAACCTCCTTGGTTTCAGACAGGGTTATTGAGGGCATGCAGCCCTGGTGGGCACATTGGCTTAGCTGCTCTGGGTGGTTTTCAATCCACCTACACTCCTACTGCGACCTTGGATTTAGTACTGGGGCTCTGTCTGCCTTTGCAGCTATTTAAGGAAGCACACAGAACAAAGGTGTGTTTGATTGGGGATTAGAGAGGTAGCTTAAAGAACGTCTTCATCTTCGTCAATGTTGAGTGCTTGCTGAGCAAGTTCCTACCCCCAGGAAGATGAGCTTTTGCTTGTGGGTTTGGAGGTAGCATCCAGAAAATACAATGCTTGAGCAGACAACTGCTGGGATGGTTTAGGGAAAGACTTCAATCTGGGCCTTGAATAAAACGTCTCATTAAAATGTCCTTTTATTTCCTCACCTCCTAATCTAACCAGAGATAGACTGCTGCTTGGTTAATTATGAAATTATGTTTATTTTATTCTTTGGTCTGCAATATTTTTTTGAGGGGTGGGGGTCTGTGATCGCTCATTTTTAAAGCAGTGATTTGTAGGAAGCACACTAGCTGGTCCAAATACCACTGATGTATTGTTCAAAAAGGGATCACTAAACTTAGCTGCTGTTAGATCAAAGCAGACACAAGGGGGCAGAGTGATAGAACAGCAGATATGGTCGTTGACTTACATGCAGTAGAACCCAAGTGCGTTCCTGGCACCCCATATAGTGGGAGGGGGAAGGAAGGAAGGAAGGAAGGAAGGAAGGAAGGAAGGAAGGAA